>JANHGB010031985.1:0-114108 GCA_026283785.1 Coracopsis vasa | reverse complement strand
CTCGTGACTCGTTCCGGGCGGTGGTTGCCAATCATTGGCGATTAAGTAGAGTATACAAGCAAGATCACTGAAGATAGACGAAAATACTTCATGGAAAACCCAAATCACGTAAATGGAACATTATATTTTACTCTTCTATGATGCTACATTTTCAAAGTCTTTCCCCCTTGCCCTGAAAACATTTTCTCATGTGTTTGTTGTGCTCTGTTGTTGAAAATCTACCCTGGGAACATGGAGCACCCCTTTATTAAGTTGCCAAATGATTTTAGCAATCTTATTTTCCACATCTGGTTTTTAAACCTCTTTGAACAGCAGCCAGGCCTGCGAAAAGAAGTCATGAATTGCAAATGTATGTGTCTGAAAGTTACCTCACATTTTTAAACCTAGCACTGCTGCTCTGGCACAGTGCAAACAATGACTCCACTGAGTTGTTTTGGCAGCAGCCGGATGCTGGTGGATGGCTGTGCACAGCTGTAGAGCACTGTGCTTTGGGGCCAGATGTGGCTCAGGTAGGAAAATTCACTGCAAAGGACTTCTCTGGTGAAGTGCCCGTGTGCTGGAGTAGCCTTATAGACTGTTGATTTTAGCATCTATTTCTCTTGCTTCTTCTCTCCCTGGTCTTCTCAGGGAAGTTCTTTAACTGCTTTTTCTTCTGATGCTTACGAATGTTAAATGTTTAAGGTAAAACACCAGTTCAGCAATATTTTCAAGCATGAGTCCTTCATGTCCAACAGACTCATTTTTCTATTGTGTCCCAAGAAGGTAAGATGTTGGCCACTCAGCCCCTGTAACACTAGCACAGCGGGAGAAGACATGTATGGCCACAAGCCCTCTCTATTCCCGTAGAGGAGCAAAGGAATAAGATGTAAGACCTGAAAACCCCAAACTTCAGCAGAAGTGACATACTGACCACCTCCTGCTGCACACCCAAGGCCCCATTCAGAGCTCAGACAAGTGCAAGTGTCCCCCCTTGCAGAGCTGAGTGAAGAAGATTGCTTCTCCACTTACTGTGGTCTGTTGTTTAATATGAAGTTGTGCTGTAGCTGGTAAATGATTCATTATGCAGCCATAAGAACCAAAACTCCTAAGGTCTGAAAGAAGCTTTGACCTATTTATTACTGTACAGAGTTTACTAGTACTGTACAATTAGTAGTAGCATGTACATTAGCAATTAAGAAGTCAGGGAAGTGTAGACATGAACAATAGATCGTCTGTTTGACAAATAACTATTAAGATCAGTGTGGATTTAGATGCTTCTTTACTACTACAACTGGTCTAATGGCTGACGTTCTCATGGTAGAATTGCCTCGTTAGTAAATGAAACCTCTTTGGGAAACCCCCAGGAAGAACACTTATGAAGTACTAGGGAAAATTAAATATTGATTATTTTTAATGCATCAGATTAATCATACTCTAGGAAATACAGAATGTTTGCCAGAAATAATTGAAATCCCGCTGCTGGTTTCTGTACAAGGTGATTTTGTACTGAAATGAGTTGCAGTACAATAGAAGCTACTGCTAACTTATAATTTGTGAAATTCAGAAAGTGTTAGCATATCATTTAGATAATGAACCCTTTATACCCATCTAGACTTGTAAGTACCAACTTGAGCAAAGGAAATGCTATTCAGTGCTATTATATTAAATTATATACATTTGCTGGGGGGGCTAGATGGCTGTATGTTTAATTGACAAGCTTTTCAGTCCAAGCTTTTCATTTATTCTTAGCAATTTAGGAAACCATAGTTTTAAAAACTACTGATAGTAGTGTTAAAATCAAGTGCATATTCACAAGGCTGACCAAAGTCTAAGTGATCAAAGAAGTCAATAAACATGAATAATTTCCTAGATGTCTTTAATGCATCTGAATGTTTTAACTGCATGTTCCTCTTTATGAACTACTGTCACTGTCTCCCTCTTTCCCATTTAAAAACGAACCATTTGCTTTAGGAGCAGCAGCCAAATACCTCACTGCAAACAAAAGGAAGAAGAAAAAGTAAAGCAAGCAACAGTCTCATGGCACATCTCTTGCCATGGCAGTGCTGGCGAGAGATGTGCCAGTCCTGCTGCAAGCACGTCATCTTTCATGGATGGCTAAACTGTTGGTACCATTCAGCTCCACCATCTGTTGAGGACTTTTTACTTGCCGCAAAGCACCTTCATGGTCTGACTTACCCATCCTGTGCCAGGATGGGTCCTGCAGATGCTGCCCAGATGTTGAAAAGCGGGCACATCTTTCTCAGTAAATACAGGATTGCTGGGGATGGTTGACACCGCTTTGATCAGTTGTTTTCAGGACAATGGGGTAGTCCTACAGGCAGCTTTAGGAAGGATCTGTGAAACGTGATACATTTCAGATACTGTGTGTGGAGGCCTGTGCATGGGTAGGATTAGTGCTCAGAACCTAAAAAAATAAAATAATTCAGTTGAAAAGCACTGTTCTGCATTGAAAAGCCTTCACTCTATTTACACTGAGCTGAGAGTGTCTTGTTGCTACTTCCTTTTAAGAGTATCCCTTAGTGTAAGGCAGGCTGCAAAAGCTTTGTCCCTGGTGTTGGTACGTACATGGGGAAGAGCTGGAGCTGCAAGAGAGGCAGTTAGAAAAACCCTTTCTGCTGGTCAGCTGGCAGTCAAGCACCCGCTGTGCCCAGTCACTGGCACTAAATACAAAGCACCTCTTCTACAGTGCCTTTTCTGAGAACACGTGTGTCTGCTGCAGCTGAGAATGTGCTTAGCAGCACCGCAACAGCAGATGTTTTGCACAGCCATTCACACCGTATTACCTTGCTGAACTTCATTCTAGTCCTAGCTATGAAATCTCAGGCAAATTGTTAGTTTTTCTTGTCTCAGTTTTCCCTTTTATAACTTGTTGAGTGTTTTCTGTAGCTGTTGGATGCTTAAATATCCTGGTGATAGGTGCCTAAGGAAAACAAACCAAAAGCAAGGGTACAGAAGTTGCAGTCTGCAGTACTGTTTTTAAAGCGCCAGGAGATTCTCTCACACGAATACGAGACATTTGCAGCAGATTTTGTTTAATTGTAAGCAAGCTGTTGATGGCTGAGTGTGTTTTTATGGAGTTGCTGCATTGTTTGGATGTTGGAAATAGTTTCTGAAAGCAGGGCTGAGGCTTGTGGGGTGCTAGAGAGTTTTCAATGAGGGAAGGAAGGAGGCAAGTTTCATCAGTGCTCCGCTGCCTGCCTCCTGGGGCTTTTGAAGTGACTGGCCAGTATTCAGGGGCCTGGTGTCACTGCAGACTGCCTCTGGGAAACAGTAATTGTATTTGAGATTCCTGCCCTAACTTAATGGGGTTTATGCATGTTGTGTATCATCATTGAATGTGAGTAGTGTTAGCGTGTGTTCCAGCAGAGCTAACAGTTCAAGGTTGCCCTAAATCTAGAAACTTTGAAGAATGAATGCAATAATTTTTTTTGCTGTTTAGTACCAGTACCACCATGCCTGTACCTGCCCATATTTTGGTGCTGTCTGTTTTCCAGTGCCAGTAAGAACCTTGCTTGCAGGTATCATGGCCCTTAAGAATCTGCGTGAGCAGGAAATAGACTTCAAAAAGGAAAGGAACTGTGGACACCGTACCTTTCCGTAATCCTCGTGAATTGTCAATTAGAACACAGTTATTGTTATCATTCACGTGTGTTAGCATTTTTTAAGTCATCACCCCTTCTGAAGAGGAGTTTCCTGCTTTGTAACAGCTAAAATCAGTCTGAAACTCAGCACAGAAAGCCCACAGCACTTAGTTTGAGGCCATTTATTTTTATTTTATTTGGGGGACCATAAGGTGGTAAAAAGATTGGATCGTTAAAGCAAACAGAGTGCAGAGATACTCCAGGAAAGGACTTCACGTTCCTGTAATTTCATGCTTCAAAGGGAAAAGGAGTGATTTGCAGGGGTTTTACGCTTGCCTTTTCATACTCAAAGTTAATACATTGCATTGTTATACTCAAAGTTAATGCATTGCACTGTTCTGCAATGGGTCATCAGTGCTCAGTGTCTCGTGGAGAGGGGAAATGTTGGGAAACAAATGTGAAGAGACACAGTCATTTGTTCCAAGATGCACAGTGGGTTTGAGAGCACTTCTGATCTCTATAACCCAGGCCATAAACCAACATGTTGTGTTTCGTCTGTCAGAGATGTGTAGACTCAGCTGTGAACTCTGGGCTTGGTCCATCCCCTCCTCCTTCTCTTTTTCTTCCACATCTGCCAATGACCTGGTGCTGACACTGCTATGGCAGTAGAAGAGGGACCTGGCAACTGGTAGCTATAGACAAGAAGAGAGTATGGATGCCACGGAGGCAGGCATACACATGGCTCATTCCCTCAGGCTCTGGGACTGAACAGTCCTCTCCTATGCAGAGATGTATGGGAGGACTTATCCTGATTTCTCTATTTGTTTTCTTATTTTGGTGGTTTTTTTGAGGGGTGAAGGATTGTGTGTAAGAATGACTTAGGGAATAAAACTGACTCCAAAACAAGTCTCCTGCAGAGCACACTGAGTACATCCAGCCTGTTGATTCCCGCTTTCAAAGAGCGATGTTTTACTTGCTTCTGAACCCTCTATTGTTGATCATAAAAAGTTTTTGACCTTATGTCAAAAATCCACCTACCAAGCTGCCAGTGCTCTCAGAGCAACGGGCTCTAACAATGGAAGAGGAGGACCTTGGAAAAGGTCTTGAAAGGTTTTTATGAAATGCATTATGGTGGATCGTTTGAAGCTGTTAGAACTGATCGTTAATAGTTGCACCCTTCAAAAGCTTCTGAAATCCATTCATGTTTACAAAATGAGCTATGGTTCTCAGAAGTCTTCTTTCTTTTTCTTCTTCATTTTAGTTACTGCATTAATGGCCATGGTTCCTGTGGGGAGATGAGCATTGCTGAGGTCAATAGTACGTCTTAAATGTGAACCTTCAGGATAATCATCTGTGCTGAAGTTCACCTTGATGCAGAAGGGCTCTCAAAGCCGTTGCTTCCCACGTATGCCTTCATTAGTGCAAATACCCTAATTTCTTTAGGGTAATGTAGCAAAAAGGCCTATATTGAACTAGGGAGGGATCCTCTGCTAGGTTAGAGTATGGTGGGAGACCGATGCTTGTGGATATACAATAAGATAGTGTTCCTAAGAGAAATGATGAATATCTCTGCAGATGGGATGTCTTGGAGGTTTATCGCAACTTTGGGCTGGGTTTGCCAGGAGAATAAAGGAAGAGATTTGTGTAAGTTTAGGTTTTTTTACTGAAACTTTGTGGAAACAAAAATCATCCCTTCCTACAAAAAGTTTAAAGTATTTTTTCAATGTTAACTGAAGATTGCTCATGTAGCTTGCTGGTACAGATAGGTCAGGTGAATGGGTTCCCTAAACTGTAGGAAATCACTGAAAGTAAAATAAGTACTATTTCAAAAATTCATTAAGACTTTTATATGGTGTTTTAAAAGGACTCTCAATAATCTTAAACTTTAGCTTCAGCTGTTTGACAGACTCAGTTGAGCACAGTTTTAAGCAAGTATTTTGCATGTTTGTCTTGGAAATGATTTGCAAATCATCATTTGCAAATAAATAGTTGGAATCTGGTTTTTGCTATCAGAGATTCATGAAATTTGCAGTACCCTTGAACAGCACAGACAGCTGGTGAGAAGGTGGGGTGTGGAACCTCTATTGCAAGAGGAAAGCTAATCAGTTTTAATTAAAGGTAGACACAAATCATGAACTTCGGGTCACAATCTAACAACCTCCCCAGGGCTTATGTGGCTTTTTCATTAAAATTAAGTTTCAGCAGGGCAAAACTGATTCTGCGAAGAAACCTGGTAGTCTTATCTGAGGTTCCTCAAGCAAAATTCTCATTAGCCTCACTGTCATAAGAGTGCGGGCTGTAGTTCATGCTTCAAAAAACTGTAAGTATTGTTTGCTTTAATTTCTTGTCCTAGATTTAATGTTAGGAATAGCTGACTTGAGAAGGTAACTAAAGAGCAAGTATTTATCATTCCCCATGCTACGAAATATAGAAGGCACTCGATGAGGACTGAGACAACAGATTCGAAGTAAATGAAAGCAGTTTGTTTTAAATGAGACATGAATTTAAATTGTGTAACTTATTGTGTGTGTTGTGAAGAACAAATCTATAGAGGGGTTAAAAATTCGTTCATTAAGTTAATGGAGGACAGGTCTGTCAAAATTTGTTCAATGTGGTACTCGGAATCCTGCTCCCATTTCAGGGAGTCCTTGAGTACCAATTTCTGAAATGGAGAGGACAGCATCAGTCTTCGTCCCATCTGCTCCTAGTCCCTGGCAGAGCAAGGTCCTGAGCAAGGGGGACCTGTGAGAAGGCAGCACCTTGTCCTGTGGAGTGGCTGAGTACTGCAAAGCCCAATTCACCAGTGCAAAAGATTCCCATATACCTTCAGACCATGTCACCACCAGCTCTGACCAGAGCTGGCCGTGAGCAGGCAGCTGGGTGCCCGCGGGGGGTTTGCTCGCAGGGCTGGCAGTGTGAACACAGCTCCTCCCTTCATGGGTATGACTGGGAGGAAGTGTTTCATTTTGAACTGGCGCTGTGAAATGATACGTTCAGCTCCAGCAGAGGCAGTAGGCGTTTTTTAATTTCCACATGTCCCTACTAATGATTTTCAAAGGTTTTCACTTGCAGAAAATGTTGATGTTCTGGGAAGAATGATCTTTGGACCGTGTATCACTTGAAATGTATATTCTGGAATGATTAGCTCGTTGAAGTGTAGGAACGTACCTTTCTGTATGAACCCAAATAATCTGGTCGTTTATTGGTGAGGAATAATTTGGCAAGCTGTCACAAGCGTTTCAGCTTTTCTGGATGTCTTCTATTTTGGTTGCTTCTGTCAAGAGGATTTTTTTTAAACATGAGAAAAATTCAGTTCAATGGGACAGATTTCCTTCCAAAAGACAACTTGAATGTTGAGTTGCCTGTAGTGGTTTTCCTCCAGCTGTCCCTGCTTTCTTGTGCCTACACGCTTGAGAAAAGGTTTTAAAAATAATTGTGAGTGCGTCTGTATCAGCCTTTCCTGGGAAGAGCTTCTGTGTGTTTGAGTTTGGCAGCTCCTCGTGTTTGTACTGCAGACTCTGCACTGTGTTGTGCCCTACGGGTCACGGACTGGAGGATTATTATTCAATCCTTACCTTTGGACCGTGTCTTGGAGAGACAAAGAAAAGGGGGCTGATAATTAGAGATGGACCACAAAGTTTTCGGTGCCACATATGGGATTGTCACATGAGTAGTGCAAACCATCTCCTCGGCTGCTTTGGAGATGTAAGGCTCAATCCTGATCTGGTGTCCAACAGGAAGACCATAGGCCACCTATGGCCCTAGTAATAGATTTAGACTGATAATTCACAGGTGAGGAATCTGCTTCCTTTGGTAGCTACTCCCTATTGGGGTGTCTCATATAAAAAAATACCTCTCTTGGGAGTATCCATGGACATGGAGCAGTAAGGCAAAAGGGAAGAGGATCTACAGCTGTGAAGCTAGGGGCTTAACACTGGGGCAATTTCTTCAGTGCTTCTTGATTTGTAAAACAGAAATCAAAGGCAAAAAACCACAGAAATTACTTGGCTTTCCTGGGGCCATCCATGAGGATGAGAGGAGGTGCTGGACCCTGCTGCTGGGTGCTGGGGGTGCACCCGAGGGTCTGCCTGGCTCCTGGCTGGTCCCTGCATGCCTGCCCCAGGCTGCTCACAGGAGCTCTCCCTGACCCATTCCAGCTAAGCTGAGATGCCTGAGCTTGGAGCATGTACCTTTCCCTGGAGGGAGGCAGCGGGAGCACCCCTTGCCTTGCTGTATCCCACAGCAATCAAAGCTGGGAAATGCACCAGGGACTCAGCAAGCTGCTCCGAGTCATGGGCTTTCACAGCAGCTCTCTGCAGGCACTTCACTGCAGGAATTTGGCTGCCCCTTTGCTTCCCTGCATTGGGAAGTAATTGGCCTTTTGGGGGAGGGTTAGAAGGAGCAGGGGGAGCACGGTGCTCGTTGGCATCGCTGTAACACTGGGGGCACATGCAGGTTTTGTACGGTGACCAAGCAGTGCATTTCCTCCATTCAGCAATAGACTGTTTTCCTCCTTGTGCTGTTGGCACTGTTTGACTTGGCGCTCGTGCGCCGGTGGCCCGCTGTGCACGGCGCTGTGGGAATTACACAGGCGTGGACAATTAGTCTTTTAAAAGGTTTACTGCTTGGCAATGTGCCAGTGAAGCCAGCACAGCTTCATGATGTAACACCAGTTTGTAATGATGATAGCTTTGCTAAATTCAGTCCTTGGGAAACCTTAGAGTTGAATTTTCAAAGTTTAAAATCAAACCTAACCCGATTAGTTCAGTATTTGATTAAACTGAACTGCCACTTTGGTAAAGTGTTTAAATAAATCAGTATTAATACACTTTTCTACAGGAAATGAAGTTGTGTCTGTGTAGTTCAAATATCAGTGTCCTCATGGAGATCTTGGAGCACTGACATTCTGCACAGGGAATGTATTAACTTAAGGACGTAAATACTGATCTTTAAAGACTGAGATTGTGATCTTGGTGATGGTTGAAAATACTGTTCTTAGAACACTGGAACAAGTATTTGTAAATACATTGTAGGAAGGCCACTGTAAATTGTTCTCTTAGCTCTGCTGTAAGTACTTGAGGACTGACAGGCTTCGGAAGGGGATGTTGAATGGACTTTTTGGAGGCTGAATGCTCATGGACACGTGCTCTGCTGGCATTAGCTGCCTGCTGGCGCTGCCAGGAGACACCATCTTTTGAATTCAGTTTGCAAATGTGGGAGAAGTCTTTGTTGGTGTGGGCACTTGCAGTTCTCTTCCCTTGCTCGCATGCAAAGATGCCCCCTCTCCTGCAGGACCTCATCCAGAGCCCTTGTACCCCAGAGGGAGCCTGCTCACTTGCTGGGACAGCTTTGAAGTGCATCTGTAAAAGAGAGCTGAGCACCAGGTCCTTAATATGCACTTGAGCATGCTTTTGCTCATATAGTTTCAAGGAGTGAGAATTAGGGGCTGCTGAGTCCCTCTTAACCTCCTGTGGAGTACTTGAAATGTGCTCTGGCAGGAGCAATGCCAGCTGGAGGTGGCCCCGGGGGCCTGTGCAGTTTGACCTTCGCTGCCTGTGGGATATAAAAGGGTACAACCACCTGAACTCTGTGTGATGATTTCCGAGCTGTCAGTAATTCACACCATGACTTGCTTTCAGTTGCTTGTCTCCCAGCTTGTTTCAACAAGTCTTACTAAAGATGTGATCTTCTTGTCAAGCAAATTATAGGCCTTCTAGACACGGTGTGAAAGGCCAATCTGCCCATTCTTATAGATGAGCTCATGTTTCCAGGCTCGTAAGAATTGGGAAATTAGTTCCTTAATTCCACAACTTAGTTCTTCAGTTTCCATAAACCTGAAGCAGTGGACTTTGCTCACTACCTTCGGCTTGGCTCAAGAGTGCAACATCTGCTAAAATAGAGAACATAAAGACATTACCTGAAAATGCAAAAATTATCGCTGTTTTCGGTCTCTCTGTCTCGGAGCCCTTATCTTTAGTGTCACAGCACATGTATGTATTCCCAGGAGGTTTATTTTGTGCTCCGAGGAGCAGCTTCCTACCATCCAGAGGTTCTGGGAATGTTGTGCTTGTTTGGGGTTGCAAAAATCTGTTCTGAAATTCAACCTCTGCCTGGTTTTGGGGTGCTCAACCTGGTGTAACCCAGCATATCATGGTGCTCTGACCTCTTTTAACTGTGTCCAAGGTTTCCCACCGAACTGGGGAAAACTAACCATCTTCTGAAGCTGCACATGCATCTGTGTAGATGCCCACTGAAGGGCCATCTTCATCCTAGGATGCTACTGGAACATTCTTTGAAAGGAGACCAAATGTTTGAGAATATCAGGAGAGATCCTTGGTAAGGGCACTAATTAGAGTTGACAAATGAAAATTACGATGAAGTGAAACTGCACAGATAAAAAAGATGTTTCTCTCATTACCTTTTTGCAGAGGGTGAAAAAAGCATTTCTGAGAGTGGGAGTTTGCGTGACTAATGTGTTGTTACATTCGGTTAAATCAACTCAAGAGTGAAACCTTCTTGTTGCTTTTCGGAACATTCAATATTTTAACATTAATTTGTGGTGAAAGAACATACCCAGACAGTCTCAGCTCTTTTCTTATGTAGGCTTTTATGCTTAATGCCTGTTTTTAAGGCATTTTTTCACTACTGGTTTATACTATTTCCTTTACTTCCTTGGGCCATCAAGGGTAATCATGGTGGGTGAGTTTTCTTACTGGCCTCAAATGCTCTGGGTGAGCAGGCATATGGACAGTAGGCTTTTTACCCTAAAAACCTATTCACTCCTACTATTAACTTTGCAGGTGGGAACAGAAAGACCCGGAAGCTTAGAGCATGGCACTGCTTGGTTCCCAGATATGTCATTGAAAGGATCTCCTGAAGAAGCATGTAATTTAGTTTTTTGTGGTAAATTTGGGAAAATTCAGCATCTGAAGTGTCTATGAGACTTTCCTTATCTAGTTGCAGAGGATCTGGAGACAAACCTGTTTTAGGGACTCACGATATCACCTGTGTGTGCTGCTTTCCTGTCACATTTCTTTCTCTGCATCATTTCTTCTTTCCTCCATCCTCTTGTGTACCTATTCTGAAGGTCTCTAAGATATGATTTAATCTCATCTGCTAGAGGAGCATGGTTATATATTCAGTTTCCCAGCTGTGTAACACCTAGCACAGCTGGGCAGTACCTGCATAGCACTTCTGTGTGCTCTCATAGTAAAAATAGAGGTTCTGCTTTGCTGACTGCCGTCACCTGCCTGATCAGTCAGTCATCTGATGCTCCTGTTCTTCTACCATGGCTCACAATCAGTTAAATTCATGGAAGATTTTTCAGATGTTATACCCAGCCCTGCAAGGCCAAGGCATGGAGACAAATGGGAAGCCTCTGTCCATTGGGGGAAAGTACAAGGTAGAATTAAATCAATTCAGATAAAGGCATTGAAGTGTAGAAGTAGGTTTCAGTCTAAGACCAACCTTGGTGAGTGGTGGCCTGTCAGATTTTACAATGGAAACTACACACGTACATAAAGGCAAAAGACTGTGTGGACAGTACATTTGGCTAATTACTGCAAGTATTTAAAAATGCATTCTGCCTCTGCTGTCTGCTCTTGGGGGTCTGATAAGCAAGAGGAGAGATCTTTCTCTGCTGACAGGTAGAGATTTATATATATCATAAGTAAATGCAATAGATGTATGGTTTTGTTCCTTGAAAAACAATGTAAACATGGCTGTGGTTCTCAGCTTTCCTAATAAATGTGTTATCAAGGTGTTGTACATTTTCATCTATGGCAGAAATCAGTAGTATCTTTTGAAAAGGAGCTTGTCAGTGTTTATACTAATGAGTAGATCTCTTCTCTGCAGCACTGAGGCAAACATCAGCTTTAGCAGCTGAACTTGAATCTTCAAATCTGACTTTAATGTTACATGTACAGATACAAGAGTTCTTTGTGTTGCTCAATTTTATTGTGGGCTAAAGCAGATCAACACAGGGTTTGAGCCAAAGCTCATTACGGTCAATGTAAGTTTTGTCCAATTGATTTTTAAGCAATGATTGTGTTCATGTAGCAAGGGCTGTATTCAGGGGAAAAAACAATCAAATAACATTCTGCAATTTGCCAAAGTGGAGGTTCTGTTACTTCAGTAACATTGGTCCTATTGCTAGTCTATTGCTAGTATTTGCTGTCTTCCCAGGCTGTGAACAAATGATGAGCAGAAACAGTATTAGGTGGGTTTTTTTCTGTTTCTTTGCTATGGCATAAAACAAAGAAAGGAATAGGAAGGATAT
The DNA here is from genome assembly GCA_026283785.1 of Coracopsis vasa. Classification (NCBI taxonomy): domain Eukaryota; kingdom Metazoa; phylum Chordata; class Aves; order Psittaciformes; family Psittacidae; genus Coracopsis; species Coracopsis vasa. The sequence goes on along the minus strand of JANHGB010031985.1, from coordinate 102,249 downwards.
TGCTATTATGATCAAGCTTTTTACCTACATAAGATATCAATGCCAGCTAATTGTTTTGGTAGTGTTAGAATATGAAACATTGCATACTTGTGCTTATTAATCTGGTGCTCTGTATGCTCCCAGGAATAATAATAATACATCAATACCTTCACAAGTGATCCTACTCTGATGAAGCCACATTGAAATACCAAAGTCTTGCTTCAGTGTATTCACTAAATTAAATGTAATGTGACATCTTTGGTGATGTGATCTCTTGCTTGAAGGATTCTTTGCCATGGTTAATTTGCAAAGTTCAAATTAAAAGTTCTTTCAAATATATTAGTTAGATTTAATGGAAGATTGTGTTTCAGATCACAAACTTTGTGAAATCATTTAAAGGTGAAAGAAGTACTAATGTTTTGCTTTTCTTCAAATGGACCTCAAGGTAATGGGAAGTAACAATCAGAGGGGATATTCTGCAGAGACCCATGCTTGTCCTGCACTCTAGCTTTTCACTGGAAGTAAAATAAAAAATTCTTCTGATTAAGTTCATAGAAGGATTAGATGGTGGTAAATAATGATTGCTGTGAGGTCAGTCAACATGGCAAACTGGATTAATTTCTTTTAAACTAGCTTAGAGATCCTGCAATATGTCTAGGAATAAGAATGTAGCTTGTGCTTAACTGGATGGAGAGCAGTGGCTCTGAACAGGGTGGAGTGCTCACGGTGGAGAACATGTTAGATATCATCCCAAGATGGGATGGTTAAGAGGAATAGCACGAACACATAAACACTGAAATACCAAGCAGGGAGAAGAGGCTTGTTTGTTGTATTCAGTATCAGCAGTTACTGCAATACATCCCATTGTTGTTGGCTGAAAAGCACTGGGAAGAATGAGGAAAATAATTTCAAATTAATAAAGCTACTTTATAAAGGGTTATTAAATGATCTTGATGTATTTATCTGGAACAAGAGAAAAAAAACCCGAAACTAGAGGTGTCTTGGTCATGGTCTATCTACTTGCTGTTTTATTACATCAACACTTTCCCACCCATCCCGTCACATAAGGATCATATTGAATTAGTGTTAGTTGTCACCAGTAGAGTATGAAAGACTGATCATATTAGAGACTGTCACACCATATTAGCCAAAATTAATACTGAAAGAGTATGATAAAAAAGTATCACTATTTCAAATGCTCTATCTTATTAGCATGGGAAGCTTTCTCCTCGTAAAGCCAGTGTTCTACCCCTCAGTTCTGCTTATTGACATGAGATGAAGTGCCATGCTCCATTTACACAGGGTGCTAATGCTCTGCAGAAAGGACTTCACCAGAGGAGCTCAAGTGACAGTAAGCTTTGGAGCCTGGTCAGGGTTTGGACTCCTGTTCACCTTAGCTTTATGAGGTGCAGGATAGGAATGTAGCTCTTACAGCTCCTGATGTGTCGTTTTACAGCCTGACTTGGAGGGTAGCATCATTTTTTTTCATACTGTGGTTTGCAGAGGTTCAGCACGTGTCACATGGGGACTAAAGTAGAGCTGGGGGACAGCTGGGAATAACGAAACCCTTTATCCATCCTGGGTAATATAAGCCAGAGCTGAATTACACTCGGAAATCTGCTTGTGGTTACGTAGCATCACCTGGCCTTTCTCCCTGCTTCTTTAAACACTTGCCGGTGTGACCTGCTTGCACAAGGGAAAGCACAACTTCAAATGAAGGTGCCACCACCCACCTGGCTGGGAATGCCATTCTCTGCCTGCGGCTGCCTGGCTCTTGGCAATGTGAGCCACTGCCCCTGTGTATTTTAGACATAGAAATCTCTTGCCTCTTTGGATGTAATTAATTAAGGTTTTTCCTATATCTGGAGTTATATGTTTTTTTGGTACTATATTAGCTGCACATCAGAATACCTTGTCCTCTACCTGATGCACAGTTACTATTTTAAAGCTATCAATGTTAATGCAGTGACCTGAAATCTTGTTAATTTTTAGCTCAAAAGCTCTTATCTCTGAGATGCTTTGCATTAATGAAACATTTCAAAGCTGGTCAAAAAGCTACAAAGAAAAGTTTGGAATTAATTGTGGGAGGGAGGGGAAAGCCCTTAAAACCCAAGGCAGAAAGATTTGTAGGCAAAAATTTGTTTTAGGTAACGTGGAGAAGAATTTGCAGGCTGCTTAATCTGCTGCAGGGAAGCTCCTGTGAGCTGATTGCTGAGGCTGGGGACTGGAATGTTCATTTTTGCCCATTGGGAAGCCAGTGTTCCTGTTCCACCTCTGCCCCTGCTGCTGCAGAAGAGCTGTTAGCACTTTTTTGCTTTGTTTTGTTTTGATTTACTTTTTCCTGGAGGAAATGGTATTTTTGCAAAATGGTGACTTCTTTTGGAATACCCGAGTAAGGAAAGCTCCTCACCAGCTCCTGCGTAATCCCCAGTGTGATTGGGCCACGTTACCCACTGTGAGCCTGAGGGAAAGGCTGTGGGAAGGAGGCTCCTCTTCACCCTCAGATGTGCAGCACTGCCATGAGGGGATGCACTTGTCTGAAGTGAGCATACGGAAACAGACATGAAAAACTACTGGTTCCAGGAGCTTTCTAAATAGTTTCTTATCACAGCTCTTGGTGTAGCTCGTCTGAGGCCAGGCCGTATGTCAGAGACCAAGAGCTCTTTCTGGGCTGCGACGCCTTTGTCTGTATTTCAATTCAGCTGGTTTCCAAGAGCTGTAAAGAGGATTTGCCATGTGCCTCGCCATGGCTTGGAAGTGAGCGACGCTGAGCTCTGCTAAAAAGGGATGAGAAACAAAAAGAGGCATCAGTGCATCTTGTAAGGGGTGAGCAACTTATGTACAAAAAGCATAATTCCTGTAGACATCACAAGAGCTCTGTTGCCTGCTTCTTAGCTTTGACTAGTCAAAATCAAACAGTGAAGGGAATCGGATTTCTGTGACCTATTTCTGATTAAAGTTGGTGATACTGTAGGAGTCTGGTTATACTTCAGCAATAGCACCCAATTAAGATGAATACAGGTATTTCACAACCTAATTCAGCATTTTTGTAGCTGAGCCCCTGCAGGCTCTTGAATAGGCTTAGACTGCAATTTGTGTTGAGTGTCTGTTTAAAGTTACCTACTTGTAACACTTTGGTCACTGATGAAATCAGTACCTAGGTTAACTCAATGAACCGATATATCAGACTTCTGTGCAAGGGACTGGCTGCCTCCCCTGCTTAAACCATTATGGACTGAGGCCAGATCCTGTGTTCGTGCAACCCGACCGGTGTAAGGTGATGTGAAGCCTATATGGTTTTAGAGATTCCTACCTGCCATGTGCAGGCCTTGTTGGATCTTCCAAAATGTGAAGTGACATGAAAGTTGTCAGGTGTAACTGCTGAGCCTTGTGTGTGGATTATCACAGGGACTGCATATTACCGTGTAATGCATGAAATGCAAGATTGTGTCTGTGACAAGCACACCAAAACAGATTCCCATCAGCTCACAAACATGCACCGTTTCATTGCTAGGATGCGCATGTCTGTGCTGAAGATCAGAAAAGAGAATAAAATGTTGCAGCTGATCTTCAGCACTTGCAGCACGTGCCAGATGATTATGCAAAAACATTAATATTTTATTATTAAATACCACTTTAGGGAGAAGAAGCCCTTAATACTCTGGCTAAAGACTAGTCACAGCGGATTAGCATTGTTATACATTAATAAGAAAAATAGCTGGGTGTGATTACTGTCAGTTAAAGTTTTCTGAATGAGAGCTATAACTCTTTGAATTAAACTGCTTGAATAGCAGCTGAGGATTCCTGAGGAATAATGCTATTAAAAAGTTAAGACCTTCACTACTTTTCTAGAAGGAAAATCTATCGCCAGGGTAAGAATCACATACAATTCGTATAACAGCATGAAAAGAAAGGAACTCCATGGACCATAAAGTGTAATAAAGGAACATCTAAAATTGATTTTTATTTAAGTAGATTACTTACGTTTTCCTCCAGAACTCAGAAAGCGCACTCCTATCTTCATCACTTTTCACAAGTAAACCTACTGGTTCGATCCAGTTATCCATTATTAAATGCACTGAGCCACTCTCTCCAAGTACATGCTTCCCTGAAACATCCCTTGCATTCGAGGGCATTGTGTCTGGAATAATGAAAGAGGAGAGAGGACTTCTTAGTTATTCTTTTCTGGATGGTTGATTTGTAGGTTGTTTTGGGGTACCTACTTTAATTCTTCTGTCCTAGAGGATCCATCTATGGAAGGGATTTGTGGTACTGAACTGTTCCAGGCTTGTAGCAGGTAAGCAGTTAAGCTGTTGTAGGCTCTCTGTGGAGCTTAGCTCAGCACTGCAGCTCCTCAGGCATGAGCTCCAGTATTTGCCTTGGTTCACCACAGGGGTTTTGAGTGGTGTCCAGTGCACGGTGACTTCCCTGTGATCTGAGTGGTTTGGGCCCAGTGCGTGTCTGTAGTTTTCACTTATTGGTGAATTCAGCACTTACTGTTGCTGAAGGTTTTGGGATTGCAGAACTTGTGCTCTCTACCAGTATTTCAAATGAAATAACCTGACTTTGTGGGGACCTTGACTTGGTTTCCTGCCCCTGCCACTGTGCAGGATGCCTCAGCTGTGAAGTATGAGCTCGTATATTTTCAATTTGGTTTATCTGATGCTTTTTAGCCTGCTTGCTGCAGGGGATGAGGATAACCTGATCATTGTGTGTGTGTGCACACGTGCTCACTGCTCTGGCTTCCCCTGTTCCCAATAACTTCCGAATGGTTGCCCCAGTTTGACAAGGGGGAGGTGTAACAGCAATTACAATTTTATGAAAATGAGTACCAGGTACAGGTAAATGGTCAATATGGGGAGGCTGACGGAGAAACTCGTTTATTGGGCTTCTGGGAATTGGAAGGACAGTATGGATGCACCGGCTGTATGGAAAGCTGTGATTCCGGCTTGCTCTTTCTGGAACACAAGGGAGTTCAACCACAAGAAATAAATCCAAGAGGAAGCAGAATTTGGTAGGCGTGCTGGTCCCAGGACAGTTTGTGTCTTTGACAAATGTGGGCTTTTGGGGTTTTTTTGACAAACCTATTTTTTAACTGCACTCAGTGCAAGCGCCATTGTGTTGGCGATGGAGCTGTGAACAACTGTCGGCATCCTCAGTACAGTGGTGCGTGTTCTGTAAGCCTTAGGTAGGAATGTTGCCTCAACGAGCCGGTCTGAATGAACAGATGCAACATCCTTCCTATAGCAGGCAGCCATGTAAAATCAGACCGTAAGGTGTCAGGGTGACTTCTGAGGCAAGTTGTTGCAAAGATCTCTAGAAAAGATCGTGTCCATCTGCACTGACTCATTTGTGCAGAGGGAGGCTGCTGCCTTTCACATGGATCCATAGTTTTAGTGTAGCTCAACAGCCTCAGCATGTTTGTAAATTGGTCAAATTTACCAGTTTTTCCTGGACTTCACAATGCATTGTGGCAAGAGACACTCGCAGGTCAGGTTAGAGCAGGACCTAGGTCAAAGGTCATAGCTCATAGCTGAAAGGTCATAGTTCAAATTCAGTAGATCAGAGCTCATGCATCAGAGGTCAAAAATGCTGAAGGTCAGAGGTCAAAGCAGCATGTCAGAGTTAAAAGGTACTAGGCCAGAGGTCATAGTTCATAGGCCAAAGGTCATGGGTAGCAGGCCAAAGGTTAAAGGGCAAAGGCAATAGGTCAGAGGTCGTAGGTGAAAGGTCCTAGCTCATAGGTCAATTGTCATAGGATGCAGACTGGAAATTATATGGCAGAGGTCAGAGATCAGAGTTCAGAGGTCAAAAGTTATGCACCGCAGTTCAAATGCGATATGTTGCAGTTCTTATGTCATGGGTTAGGGGTTAGGGTGCTTTTACCGCTGACAATTGCTGTGGCTGTGCAAGGGGCTGGAAGTGAGACCAGCGCTGTTCCCTTGTGCACAAGCAAACAAGGTGCTGCCCAGGAGAATCCTCCTCGGTCACTGTGACACAGCTGCCGTGGGCCCGTCTCAAGAACCCGCACTTTCTCTGTGATCTTGTATTGGAAACCAGTTTGTTACCCAGTCAAAAAACAACACAGGAGACTAACGCCTTTGCAGTGAGGATGCTTCCTTAGTACCCAGGATGTGCTAAAGGAAATCAACTACTTGAATGGCTGATAGGATGTAAACGGTTTTCGCTTGGTTGGTGTACTGGTGGGATATTCCAGGGTTGATGACAGTTGGACCTCCTAATATGATTAAATATAATGTATTTCCAGTTCAGGAATAGCTGTAAATGTTTATTTGATGTGAAAGAGCTAATTGTACAAATCGTTACCTCTGGCCTGATGTGCCTCTGCTGTTTATTCTGTGTCAGTAATTAATTCTGTAATTAGAAAATGTCCTGCTAGATAACTCCTCTGGGAACTCAGCCTGTTGGCCAATGTGGGAAGCCTCTAAGAAGCTGAAGTGACTCAGGAACAACCTTGACAATTTGAGTATTTCTATCAGTAAGGGCTGGTTTGCTTCACTGGGAAGTCATTACTGAAAAATACAGCTTCTATGACTGGGACTTGAAATGAGTCTCTTGATGCTGAGATTCAGTGGAATGGATGGATGGATGGATGGATGGATGGATGGATGGATGGATTGCCCCTAGCCCTGCCTGTCTGCAGAAACAGACCTGACCTACCCATGTGTTTGCATCTGCTTAGGTCTGCCAGCATCTGCCATTCTGTGGGAAGTTTGCATGAAATGAGTACTTTGTAAGGTATCAGAGTGAACGCAAGAAAATCAATAAGCAATCTCTGTGATAATTAATTAGTGTGCCAGCATGAATTACTGTTTCTTCCCCTCCTGATTTGGGTCAGAGTCACATCTGATCTGGGAAGTTGTCAGTTTTTGCATTGTAGATTGGTCTTTGTTGTTGGTACGTTTTTTCTTTCTTGATTTGATGTGACCAGAATGAAGGACTGACAGGTAGGAAGTCACGCTGTGCAAACGTGCTTGTCATGGGAAGGAGACAATATTGAGCTCAGCATCCAGCAGAATCTGTTGATGAGGAGGTGTCCTATATGCTGGTGTGATGCAGAGGAAGGGTTATTGCTTATGAATGTGACACAGCACAAGAGGTTGACCAAGGTCTGCACCAATGGTGTCCTTTGTGCTTGTCTTCATTTTCATCCTGGTAATGCCAGGCCGTTACTGCTGGAATCCCACTCTAGCTCACAGGCTCCCATCCCTTTAGTTTTGCTGGGACTCAGATGTCATTCCTCAGAAACAGAATCTCTTCAGCCCATACGCACATGCGTATTCATCAACTGCCATCCCAATATACCCATGTAGTTTGGGCCTGCTTTCAACTGGACTTAACAGGGGAGTTATTCCTCAGGGTCACCTCCAGGCTTACTTCCTTCTCTGGGAGGAGGGCTGGTATTGTGAGCTTTCCAGAGACTCCTGTGAAGGCAAAGTAACTACTAGTTTATTATCAAGCTTCTAGTGTGAATTCCTGCCCTTGCTATTCTGTCTCCTTTCTGTAGTCACACAAAAGACTGATTATACATCATAGATTAATGAACTAATTTTGTAAATACGGCAGATAGTGAGCAAGGTACCTACTTAACTTTCTCAACGAGCTTCAAGAACCCAGATTTCCCTTCTGTCCAACAAATTGGCTTCCGTCAACAGAAAAGAGCCTCTCTATGCACCTTTGCCAGGCCTCCAGGGGTAACATATGACTGTGCTTTTTACTTCATGTAGAGAGCTTTTTGTCTACTATCTAACAAGCTAAGTGTTTAGTAGGGATTGGAAGGGCACTGACGTTGGTCACCTGGAGCTTTATCAATTAACATGTGCAGTTGAATGGTGGGGTTTGGGTGTTGTGGGTGTTGGTTTGTAGGGGTTTCTGTGGGTTTGGTTTGGTTTTGTGTGTGTTTTGTTTTTTGGTTTGTTTAATTTTTTTTTAAACAACCGCTTGTTCCTGTGTCTGAGAAGGTTCATGGAAAATGAAGTGACTCTGGAATTTTCATAAAGGATTACCAAGGCAGTTTTGTTTTTCTCTATCCTAATGCCTAAATTTTCAAGGATTTTTCAGTTCGCTTTCTCTTTAAAGTGCTCATCTTCCCTTTTTGAAACCTTGGAGAATGTGGAATTTATCTCCTATTTGTGTCACTATTAATATGTTTCCAATGCAGTTTTCAGGGCATCATCTTTATTGAAAGTTTCATAAAAGGCTCACCTTTATTAAGGGTCAGATAGTGAGAGGCACTGAATACCCGAAGTTTATGCTGAGGATGGTCAGCAGTGAGGTGTAATCACTTGAGAACAGTTTTGATCTGAAGCAGTTTGCTTGGTGTCTAAGAAATTAATGGTATTTACATAGGAACTTAAAGCATTTTTATGAAATTGTAACCCTGAGAAGTAGCTGATGTTATTATTGCCCCTATTTTAAGACTCTCTGTGCTAGTTCATGTGATCGCCATCCTTGGGGTATTTTAACCACCTGTGCTTTAGGTGGCTCAAACATGGTTTCAGAGGTACGACTGACACGTGTGAGGGAGGGACTTAAGGTTTTCATTTATAGTTCATGGCATCAAAAAGAACACCTTGCACATACAAGAAATATTCTGAAAGGCTTCAAAACGCATTCAGTGCTTTTCTGATCTTTTTAAGATAGATTTGTACCACCAAGATTAAAATCCATGGTTTTTCTCCCAATCGGTCCAAATGCAGCTTTTGAAAGAAGCCCAGTGGAGGGTTTCCTTCATCAGAAGACCACAGTTGGTGGCCTTCAGAATAATTCTAACATGGCTATAAATACATTGAGGGAGAAAAACCTCCTTTCCATTCATACTCTGTTTCAGAATCACAGTGCCATTACGAGGAAATGGAAGTCTGGCCCTCAGCACATTGTGGAGGCAGTGGCTTCTTACTCAACGTCTGTCTGTTATGTCTGTCACATTTTCAGGAACTGAAAGCAGAGAGTCACATGCTGCCTACTCAAACCCAGCAAAACTGCTGCTCTGTTTGCACAGAGTCATTTGGTTTTAATTAGCAGAACCTTTTGGATAAGTGTCCTGATACACTTGAATGTTTCCTCTGGTTCTGTGGAGTCAGGTTTTTCTGGTTCCTGTGTGAAACTCCTTTATTTTTTCTTTTCCAAGTGCAAGAGCACAAGGTTTATTTATAAAGCAGGTTTTGCTGCAAGTTTCTCATCCAGCCTCGGCTAGAGAGGTTTAGGTTTTTAAGCAAATTGTATTTGGCAGAGGTTGGCTGGAAGGCATCAGCTCAAGTGTGATGTAACTTTTCTTTCAGAACAAAGCCAAGGAATTGTTCAGTATCTCAGCGTTAAGAAGCAGGAGGTGAAAGACCTTAATAAGGGTAAAGTACAAAATTGTGATATGAGATACTGCTCTGTGCCAGCTTAAGTGATTGGAAAGAAATATAGAAAAGCTTCTAGTTTTTCCAAGCAACGATTGACTAATTATCCTCCAATTGTCAATAAGTCAGGATGAACGAAGGGATCTAAGCAGGAGCTGAAAGTTGGAAGTAGTCCAGAGTGACAGAAGTGCACATCAGTAATGAGCCTCCCTGCCCTGAACTCTGACTGCTGTGGAGAAAAATTCTTTTAGCTTGAGGCACTGTGTTCCCAACACAGCAGTAAAAGTAATGGATGTTGGGTAGCTCCTTAACTTCAGATCATCTCCAACAATCAAATTATTCACATTAAATCATGGCAGTTAATTGTGAAAATGAACCTGGAGTACTTTGAGCTCAGTAGTTTAGCCATAGCTGGTTTTGGAATTAAATGTGAATGCTCTGAGTTGGGCTCTGACTGCAGTCCTGAGTGTCCCCTGGAACGGTCCTCTTCAACCTTGGCTTTCCAACCTTTCCAGGCACAAGTATCCACCTGAGATTTTGCTCCTGACACTTCATATCCCAGTCTTTACTCATCACCACTGTGCCACTTTGGCTCCCTCTGCCAAAGTGAGGTCCTGGTTTTGTTTTGGGTGAGGGTTTCCAAAACTTGAGCAAAACCTGTAACTACAAAAAGCCACTGAGTAGGGTTTTGATGCTGAAAAGTATGCGAAGACTCTGGGAGAGCTGACTTCACGGTCAGCTCTGGTGACTGGTAGGAGATGAGTAATAGCTGGGAGGTGCAGACTGTCCTTCATCCTCACCAGGCAAATCTCAGGCTGAATTTATGCCATCCATCTAAACACTGCAGTAGTTTTAGAAAGGTCGGATAAGCATTTGAGTGCAAAACCTCAAACTGGAGACACAAGTAGCAGCACTAGATCTTTTGGTGGATAAAGCAAAAATATCTTAGAGGAAACAGCGCTAATGTAAACATCACAGACTGCATGAAACCCTGAAATACCAGTGTTATCTCCAACAGTTGTCTTACTAATAAGAGCTATTACAAGTTTTGTTACAGAATTGTTTTCCTTCTGATCCTTTCATAATAATTAGGCAATTAGCGTTAATCTAACATCTATGCTGAAAATCCACCCACGTGAGTGAATTCCTCCAGTTGAAGTTACGGATGGTTTTATTTGGCTGCACTGCATCATATGGAAACTTTTTGCACTTGACTGAAAAGAACCATAAATGATAATATACTTTGAAAGAAAACTGGGGTAGAAAATGCTAGATTTTTAAAGAGCAGTACAATTATTATCATAGAATCATTTAGGTTGAAAAAGACTCTTAAGATCCTCTAGTCCAGCCATTGACCTAACACTGCCAAGGCCACCACTAAACCATGTCCCCAAGCACCACATGTGTGTCTTTTAAATACCTTCAGGGATGGTGACTCAGCCACCTCCCTGGGCAACTTGTTCCAGTGCTTGGGATGGGAGATTTATTAACCATTCAATGGATGTTGGATGAGGTGAGCTGATGGCATCTCTGTTCACATGCATATTCCTTAAGCAGGTCATATCGTTCAGAGCTGGAGCTGAGCCTGTATTTGGGAGAGGTTTAACATTTGAACTGCTGCTTTAACTAGCAGTAAGACTGTTGTACTATTTAGATTCTTCCTGTTCCCAATGGAGACTGGGCTGAAATCCAGAAATTAATTTTTATCCTAACAACTCTTCAAAAGAAACTGCATTTTTTTCTGAGAACCTTCGTCTAGAAAGATTTTTATCTCTGTTGAAGAGAGAAAAGGAGTTGAAGAGTTACTTCACTAATTCATCCTGCTTCTCTGCTCACTGCTTTCCCAGTTGCATAGATCAGTGGGTGGTCTCTGAGAATATCATGCCATGTCTGAAGAGGAGGAGATAGTTTTAGAAAGCCTTTTTGCTGAGTTCTCCAGGAGTATGCAACTTGGTTCCTGCTTCTGATGCTGCTTTGTAGAGTTCCAGTGCCCATGAGGCAGAGATTATGATAAAAAAGAAATATCTGAAATACAGTTCCTCTATACATGAACTTCTCTTTATGCATGCTGATGCTACAGTTACAGATTTCTTTTTGCATTTTCTCCAGGAATTCTTTTATCCTTGGAGTCTGGGGCAGGGTAAATTAGTCTGTGGACAGTGTAACTGCAGGAATCTCTGCCTGCAGGAAATGGTTCATTGTGTTTCAACTGATTCTGTGAAAAATGCAGGGGATAATAAAGTTTCTTTTCTCTTCCACCCTCTCTTCCCCATTTGAAGATGAGGCTATTGACTGCACCATTGGGTTTTGTTGAACTGTGTTCACTTTTCTAAGTTGAGGATATTACTTTGGGAATTTGTTACCTGAATGGTGTCTCTTCTGATACACGTCAACTAAACCCACCTTGCTGCGGTTTTGTTTGCTTGTTTATGTATGTATTTACTTTTTAAATAGGTTTTGAAAATATTACAGTTAAGAGACTCCAGGAATATTGCATTAAATGATTCAGTGGAGAATCTCTCTTTGACGCCACTGGTAGCACGTTCAGTCATAGCATCTCATTGGTATCTTTCCTTTTTCTTTTTTTGCATGGTCTTCACCTATATAGTGTCTGAGTTGCAACATCTTGGATCCATATGGCAGACCCTGGGCATCACAAGGTGTTTTGCCTGGCTACCTCTGTCACTGCTGTCGAGGTCACCCCCATGAACAGACCCCACGGCAGACCGGGCATCCATGAGCTTGCCTTGCCGGGGCCTGTGCTCTGTGCTGCTCACATAAAGTGGCCTGTTTTGAAGAGCTGACTCCAGTTCTTGTGTAAATATTTCTGTTGAGAGATAAGGGTTGATGTTGCCTTTTGTACCAATAACCAAGTTCTTGTAGGACAATTTAATTTAAGCTGTATGTAAGGAGGTAACAGGACCCAGGTCCTGCTTGTAGTAGCAGAGCAGGTAACCTCATATTTTTTATCCTGTGCAGCCTGATTCCTTGTTGTGAAGGATGCAGCACAAGCTAAACTCTATATTTTGAAGTGTCAAACTGAGTTAGCCAAAACATCATTTTAAACCTAGGTGGGCATTTTTTTCCTCTGTGGTTTTTTTATATTTGTCAAGTTGAAACATTCCAATTTTGCCTTGAAAATTCATTGTGGTGAAAATGCTGTTCAGCTTCTAATTGTAACAGCTGGATGTTGGGTAGGAGCAGTATATTTGTCTTGTTTAAATAGCCCCATATAATTTCTGGTTTAGGTTGTCTAAAAGTCTGTTCTGTATTCCCAAGACGAAGGAGGAATTACTTTTGTCCTGGGAGATGCACCTGTGGGAAATCTTTTGCTGTGATTGTAAAAGCACCACTTAGGACCTCTTTCAAGTTTCCATTTGCCCCTGGGGAGTGATGTTGTGGTGGAATCACTTCTGGAAGGTGCATTTGTAACTTGTGGTGCTTGCAGCTGACTGAAGGTTTACTGTTGTTGTGTTTCCTTAATGCATGACTGTTGGATAAAACAGGCTGAATTAATTTTTTTCCAAGATAAATGTAAATGAGAAACTGAAGTTTTATACATGAAAGTTTGAGAACCCTCACATAAAAACCCTCACATTATTTTGTGGCACAGGCATTACAGAATAAAGGAATTTTATAATGTTAAATACAGAATGTTAAAAATATAGCTAAAATATGCATGTAGTAAGGATGCTGAAATGTACGATCCTGTAGGGGTGGAGTGCAGCACTCTGTCTATAGCACTGGATTTGGTAGGCTCAGAATTCTCAATGGCATTTGGTGTCCTAAATCCTTTTAAGACCCCAGCTGTAAATATCTCAATTTCTTCTCCCAACCCCATAACCCTTTATTATGTTACTGGGAGTCAAGTAAATCTTTGTGCAAACATAAAAATGGATAAAGGCCCAACACTGAGTAAGTAATGCCTTCAAAAGTTGGGACATTTTTGGATTTGAGCTTCAAGGTCGGGCACGGCTGGAGTTACAGAGAATTTGTTGCTGTCATGAGATTTGGGCATTGAGATGGTGGCTGAGGTAAGACCAGTCATCTTGAATCCAAAGGCTGCTCCTGAGGGAACCCAGGAATTAGGAGCTCCACAGTCCCCTCTCTGACAAAAACGTAAGTCTTGAAACTACAGTTCTGGATGGATGTAGTTCATGGTGTGTGATTGCCACGAGCAATCGTTAGCATTGATAATCAGACTTTTAAGGCAGAATTGCAGCTTTTTTTCTGTGGGATAGTAACTCCAGCATTGTGCACAGATTCCATGGATACCAGAGTAGATATAGAGGGAACAGCCATTATTGACCTCTGCTTTGTGAAAAAAATTGAGGGGGCATTTCTGTGTTTCTGAATTATAATCATACAAGAGGAATTTTTTTCTTCATCTAGGGATGAGGAAAATATTAAATTGCAGGCTTATGTGCATTTGAGGCTCAGTGCAGCAAGAATCAGGTGAGACAGAGCGCCTTCTGAAGAGCAGCCATAAGTACTCATTTGATTCCTTTTGATTCGTCTACACTGATTCCTCATTTTCTTTCCCTATTTGATATTCTTCTGTGAGTCGTTCTTGACCCTGGTTGCTCTTTGCAGTAGGGCTGTGCTTGCTATGGCTCCAGGTCGAATCACTTGCCACACGCTGTTTGGTCTGCAGTGGGTGTTAGAGGAAAGGTGCACTGAGAAGGAGTTGAGCGTCCGCCGACAGACTCTGTACAAGCTTAGAGAGCTTGTACATCCTTGCCAGTTGGTGGAATAGGGTCTGTTTCTTGCCCAGGAAACAACCGAAGAGCCATCAACCACCATCCATCTATTTTCACTAAGATGATAAATGCAAGTAGTTAAACCTCAAGTTGATGGTGAGCATTTGTTAATGTGGCAGTGTGAGAACCAGCCTCTCAAATCAGGCATTTGAATGTTTTAGGCAGTGAGGATTTTTTCAAAACCATTACATTTTTGGTGCTATGTTCTTTTGGGATTTTCCGCCCTTATTTTTTAATTTGAGTTAGGTTTATCTTTAAGAAAGGTAAGGTGAAGAACAAAAAGTGTCAAAGATGCTATGGGGGTCCTACATCAGCTTTGGAAGGAGGTTCTCAATGGGAGGTTTGACAGTCTGCTTGTCAGGGCAGGTTGCTGCGTTGAGAGTCTTTTGTATTACAGCTAAGAGATGATTAAAAATGACATAATGGTGTTTGAAAAGTGGTTTTCAGAGGTGACATTTTTACAAGAAAATATTTTTCTTTCTAATTTCATGATGAAATTTCAAAATGAAGCTTTTTCCTGAGAACTCCATTTAGAAATCATAGAAACCAAACAGTTTCCTTTGTTGCTCTTGGATTGTTTTTTTTTCCATTTTCCTAATTTTGAACAGCTGCCTCCTTCCATTCCTGCCCAGCAGGAAGATGCTGAACTGCTTAGAAATAGGGCATTGGAAATGAACCACTTTCTCACAAGTTGCCAGCCCCATCCTTTTCCCATTTCCTCCTTTTAGGAAAACAGGCGAAGGGTATTAAAATAATCAAGTTGGAGATGGGTTTTCCTGCTTCCTGGTTTTGATGCATTTGGCATTGATATGGGATTCTGTACAATCTGGTGCTGCAAAACACCCCCTATGTTATAATAGAGCTTGAGGGATTTCAGTAATAGTTGCAGTCCAGTTAAAGTATGCCACGGTGGAAGGGGGTTCTCATATTTTATCATGTCAGCACCTACAACGTACCCTGAGATCCCATCTGAATGTTAAACAGTTTGTAAGTGTTGCAAATGGAACTGTTGATGTAGGTAACTTACAAAAACCGATGGAACTGCAGCTTTAGAGGGCCAGAAAAACAGATTTCCACTCTATTTGATGATCACCTTTCCTAAAAAATTTCCAACAGATGGTTCAGGGTCAAGAATTGAACTCTCTTGCTGATAAGGGATTACTTTGCAGATTCGAACAGTGCAGTGTTTTCTGTAAACCAAGGATATAAAAATGGAGCAGTGCTATGCTAACAGGCTAAACTGTCAGTGCTTCCAGGTAGTGTGTTAGGGATTTTATCAGTTCTCTTCCTGCTGGACCTATTTTTGCTATCTTTGCATAGCACCATGTTGTGGGTGCATTGTGCATATGGGCAGGCATATGCCATGAGCTGATTCTTTGAGGGGTGTTAGTCTAGGTAATACAAAGCCTTTTTGTCACTAGACCAGTCTGGCGTTGCTCGTCTCTGAGTAGTCAAAGGGTAACTCAAGGGATCTGACACAATTCGTGCTGGAAACAGTGAATTAGTTTAGGTACTGATGTTGTGGAAGGGATCTTGTACTCAATGCAGAATTTAACTTCTGTGATTCTTTGAACATTAATATGGATATACAGTGTTTGTACTTGCCAAGAAAGCTTGACCTAGTAATGCACAGGTAAAAATAATTCAATCACAGTGAATGTACATACTGAAGATCAAGGAAAAGCAAATGAAGCAGATTACTGAATTTATGAGAAATAGTTACTGGATAAAATTCAACAGTACACACTAACTCCATATGCTGTCTTAGTAAAGCTATAATTAAGGCAAAGAGTCATGTCAAACTGGCCTTTTCCATCTGCTCTGTGATCTGCTCAGGAAGCAATTTGGAAAGAATGACAGCTGACCTCAAATCCAATGCATTCGGTTAATGTAGGTTCCACCAGAGCTGATACTTACACAGAGTTCATCCACTTTCAGATAGGGGTATGAATTCTTCTTTGCTTAATTGCAAAAATCAAAATGGGGCTTGCTGTGAAGCAATATCGTTCAACATTTTTGTTTCAGTAAATGCCTTTTGGTATTAACTGAGCCATTTGACGGCTCATAAAAATACTCTTCCATTTTATTTGCAGCTATGTGACCTGCAGTGTGGTGGCACAGGTTTAAAACAGCGCTGTTGGGTTTGTCTGTTCATTTCTTACAGCTTTTGTATAAACTGTTAATAATAAAGTCTCAAAAGTTGAGTATGAAAAATTGACAAGACACGTGAAACTCAGCCTGTATTTATAATACTAATTGATTTCATTTATTTTGCATCCCCTGTGAATTTCTCACTGCCAATCTTGCCATTATCTTAATGTTGTTGTTTCCAGTAACACTCAGAGAAGTCATTTTGAAGGCAGGAGGTCTATTAGCACAGATGCATCAGGTGTAAAGCTTCCTTTCCTTGGAGGTGATCAAATTGGCTACAGGAAACCCCGTGGAACGGTACAGCTGAAAAACCCGGGTTGGTCCATCTGTTTGAATCTGTGTTACCTTGTGAAAGTCTGCTTAATGCTTGCTCCCATGAGTGTCTGTGTTCAGGTAATGCGGGCATGTTTTGTTGTTGTGACAGGGAAGTGCGAGAAATGCTAATGCTGGAGCCAGTGCAGTGTCTGGAAGGTCATAATTGTTCCTACAGAAGGATAGCAGGACCTGCTTGCCAGTGGTGAGCTGCAGTTAGACTTTCTGATTAGCAAAAAGTAGCTCCATCTGCATGGTCAAACTGCTGGGAACCTGGAAACCCCTCACATGCACTGAAGCTGGAGGCAAACATCTGATCTTTGGAGATATTTAGATCCATGTCTGGACTTCATAGCTGGCAATGCTGCTATGCCTCAAGCTGATGGGAATCTGCAGGGCTTCCCACAAGCTGCTAGCCCTGCAGCACGTTAAAACCAGAACCATCCACCTAAAACCTCTTCATCTTGCTCTGCAGTTAGTGACCGGCTCCAATTTATGCTTCCCATGAAATACTAAAGACATACCAAACTCTTACTTCTTTGCAGTCAGTGAAAACTAATCAAGATAGACAAACCTAATGTGACTCCTCATGTGTACTGCTGCTGGCCTGGTAGTAGAGAAGTAGTAGTTGAATACTGTGATGGAAAAAAATGTGATTTCTGACTCTATTTGGTGAGCAGAGTAAAAATACGAATGTGGTTACAAATACTCTCAGTTCATTGTGCATTGCCTGTCTGACTGATGGGTGCTGCCTGTGTGTTTGGTGGGCAGAGAATCCTGGTGAGTGGCTGTTCTCCAAGAAACAAACCACAAGATTTTAGCTTTACCTCAAAGTCTTCTTCAAAACAGAATTTGAGTCTTTAATCTGAGCCTTCCTGAAGTGTCCTTCCCTCCCCTCCTTGCTGCATTTTAGCATTTCTTTGGCTTTGCCATTCATGTTGTAGCTTAGCCCCAGTGATTTTGCTGTGGAGAAATGGAGCTGGCTGTAGGGCTGGTGTCCTGGGCAGCCGCAGCAGCTGGTGCTGTATACCAAAGTGTCTGTGCGCTCCCTGGTGCGTAGCAGGGACCTTCTCTTCAGCCCAAATGGTCTTATTCTTGCAGAGGTGACAGATTCTCTGTGTGTAAGCAAGTGCTACCTCAGAAATCAGGAAAATTAGGACACAGTAATGATCAGCAAGAAAGTCAGAATTAGGAGTGGCAAGCCTGATGTGTTCCTGTTTTAAATACCAGAATGGGGTACTCCTCCCCACTTGCCAGCATGCCAGGCGTCTCAGGCTCAAGTGATACAGGAGGTGTGGCGCTGCTGCAGCAGCTGAGTGATGGAACACGGTATGTGTTTGTTGCTGCCTTTTGGTGTGTGTTGAGAGAGGAAAGGCACTTTACCCCCACTGTAATTACTCGGGGAGCCTCGGAGCAGCCAGTGTATGTTTTTCATTGTAACACAATTTCCCACCACCGCTCTTGGAAAAGCCATATTGTGCCTCACAGTGGAAAGTGCATTAGCAGTGTCACCAGTAATGTACTGCACCTTTTAAGTAACTACGGGTGAAGCAGCGTGAGTGGGAGTGAGCAGAAGCGTGTGCCTGGGGGGACATGCAGAGGCTTTCTTGGGAGGCTGCAGGTTTGAGTGCCCACAGGCTGATTGTGACAGGGCAGCAGCAGAGCCCCAGTGCAGGCTCTGGCTGCTTTGCTTCCATACCGGTGCGGAATGGGAAGGGATGGGTGTCTCAGCTTCGGGTGGACATTATGGAACGTTTAATTCAGTCTGTTAATTGCGCTGCATCAGAGCTTTACCTGTCTGGGGCGGCAGATTTGCACTGAAGACTGTTGTCAGTGGTATTATGCAACGGTCTGTTATTTCAATGAAGTATTAAATGAAATTGTTTCCACATCAGGAAATAGGGAGATGACCTGCCACAAAGCCTTAGTTAAACTTTCAAACATGCCCCAACCCACCGACCTTCAAGATACAGTGCAAGGCTCATCTTTTCTTTTTCCTTCAAACCTTGGCCAGATGGGATGGCTGGAGGCACCGTATCACTGCATGGGGGAGGGCCTCTTAATGCTGCCACCATCATTTAAATATTGATCAGAACATGTGGAGGGACCATGTGATGGCTGCTGTGGGAGGTTAGTGAGCAGAGTCCCTGTAGGCTTTTCTCTGCTTCAGCAAGCAGAAGGAGCCCATGTAACCACTGGCTGCTCATGGGTCAGCGCTGCTACGCAAGACCAGCCTTGCACGGTGCTGGAGCTGTGAATCATCAAGCCCCTGCAAAGAGATGCTCTGTGTTCGAGGAGGGGAAGCCTCAGCATTCCCACTTGCTCAGTGAGGCCTGTGTTGAGGAGGTGTGTGGGACATGGTGTAGATGGTTCTGGGCCCACTGTAGCCCAGCACCTCGGCTGCAGTCTTGGGCTCAGCTCTTTGTAAGCGCAGCATGGGCATGTTGAGCCAGAGCTGTGGCACGTTTAATAACTTGCATTGTGGGTCTGAAACATGTGTGTGCAGTCTGGTGCTCTCTTACAAGGCTCAGTATCTATGTGTCCTTGAGACTGCTCCTTCCCTCGGGATGTTGCTTGGGGCATGCAGCTTCCTCACTGCTGTGTGTCCACAGACTGCTGGGACACTGCAGCAGGTCCTGGCCAGCTCAGCTAAGATGCAGCATGTGTTGGTAGTGGTAATGGTGCTTTGAGGTCCTGCTGCATGCCCTCCTGCTCATACCTGTACCCTGCTGGAAAGCAGACAAAGAGAGGGTTGTTTGGTTGCTTGTTTGCCAGCACTGGTCCTCTGAAGTGCCTTTGGGGAGAATGGGTCCTCCTGAGGAGGATTTTTGCCTACCTGGTGCCCTGCTGTGGAGGCAGGCACAGCACAGACAGAGCACTCTGCCAGGTGGGGCTCACTGCACAACTCAGAGATTCACATTCCCCCTAAATGTATTGCAGAGTAGCTTGCCCAGGGCTCCCTGCCCCTCAGCTACCCACCCTAGGAAGGCATGACCTCCTGGGCACTGCTCTTGGGTACTTCTTGCAGAAGAGCAAAGAATAAAAGTGGGAGAAGTGGGAGTAAGGGTAAAGATCTTGCCCGGTGCCATAATATTCTGGAATCTGGTTTTAGTGTATCCCTTTAAACTGGCTCCTGTCACTACATGATTACTGTCATATGCTTCAACTGAGCCAAGGTGGAAAAAGGAGTTAAGCTTTAATCAGGGTCAGGATTCACTTCAGGTATATATTTCCATTTAAAACAGTGATTTTCTTACAAAAGACTCACTTTTTCCCCTTGCCTGCTCTGAAGCACAGGCGAGGACAGTGCAGGTTGGAGGAAGCCATGGTGAGCAGTGCTGAACCTGCAGACCTGGTCAGAAACCACTGCCAGCTGAGAAAAGCCACTGCTTCACGCTCACTGGGACTGTGGTCTAATAGGGTAGAGAGAGCAATTGGTGATGCTTATTTGGTTTCCTTCCGCTTTCAAATGAAAGCAAAGTTTTGCAAATAGCTTGCTGTGACATATGAAGACCTGGCTTGCAGCCCATGATAAATGCAGAGATACAGCAGCCTGCTTGGAAGATGCCACCTATTCAGCGTGACCACGAGTGAAATTTTGTCGACCTTTACTCTGAACCATAAACTTGATTCTGTAGGATCCATGATCAGTTGTCTGAAGTCCTGCACAGCCTCCCAGCTCTGCGTAGGGTTTGTAACAGCTGGCTCATGCACTAGTTGCATGAAATGTGGAGATCAGTGATTTTCCACTGTACCATGAAGGATCTTTTATAGCACTTTATAGAAAATCTCCACCTTTTTTGAGCTCTAACTTCATGGATACAATGCACTGCAGGTGCAGCTGGAATCCAGTTACTCTTTTTTGGAAGAGACAGTCACGCTTGGCCTTTGATGTGATTTGGGGGTGAAAGATTTAAAATACAAATAAAAACCATAGTGTGAAGAAATTGGCCAAATAAGTAAGTTTCTGCTTTCCTACAGAACTGACAGCCTGGAGATTTTAGGGCTCTGTCTGTTTGGAGAATAAAAGCAAGTGCCACACTGTCACCTTAATGAGCATCACTGTCAACATGATGCAGCCAGACGGCACTAAACATTCCTCTCTGGCTCATGTGTGGGTGATGGCACTGTTCTCTTGGTACAGGCTGGCTCACCATTGAGGCTGAAGCTCAGCTCGCAGCACGGTGTCTCTTCTGTTGATGATGTCACAGATATCTGTCCATTGCAGAGTGGTCTGGGGCCATGTATTTGAGTCCTACCACTTCCCCATGCAGTCCTCACCTATCTCTTTAGAAACGGAAATGCTCAAGATCTCTTTGTTGAGCCGTTGGGGCATGTGTTGTGTGAAACCTGGGGCTGAGTGGAAAGGGAGTTGCAAGTTAAGGAATCATCAGATCTTTCCAGGGAGAAAGTAATATTAGCTTGGATACAATGAAAATGAAAAGGAAAACTAAATTCAGAAATCACAATAGCTTTTAATGAAATCAAATAGGTAAATGATACAGAGGTGGTTGGCTACGGCTTCTTGTTTGTTTAAGTGAAAAAATCAGTGCACTTGAAGTCCTCAGCCAGCCCCTCTGATCTAAATGCCTCTCTCTTCATCTGTATTTCTTAAAAAGATACAAATAGGCACACTTGTGTAGGCAACTGTTTCCAGAAGCAGACTCAGGTGTTGAAAGTTCACCTAGAATATTCTTGTTCATAGATGGGAAAGGAAAAGGCTGGTGGGGAGAAAGTGGGGAGCCAAGATGGAAAAAAACCACCCGAAACCCCAGCCCTTTAAGGGACCTTCACAAGTGCATCCCATAGCAAACCAACAGCTTCTGAGATTGAGGATGGTGTGTGTGGGGTGCAGCCTGGGAGAGGTGTCACGTGAATAGAGCACGCAGCTGCTGTGAGGAGGGCTCTGGCATTGGACTCTCACAATCTGGGGATCCTTCAGTGCCCAGGGCTTAGCAGAGATGCCTACGGTGTAAGTCTAAATCATGGCCTCTGTTCTTGGACTCTGCAGAGCAAATAATGTGGAAGGCTGGTGACTTCAGTCTGGGGTTAATTTTATTTATTACTAATTTTGTTTTACCTGGAGGCAGAGCAAGCCATGAGCAGGATGCTCACACAGTGAAAGCTCTGCACTGCAGTTCAGATCCCTTCGCTACCAGTACCTGCATCAGCAACTGCCTGAACGGTGTCTTTTTTAAAGAGTTACTGTGTGTGAAAATGTTTACTTGCCGTGAAGCTTCAATACTTCTGTTTTCTTTAGGAAACTGGGATAATTGTCACTTCCTGTTATCTACATTTCTTATCAAGCTTGGGATAAGCCCATTGGGATTCCTTGGGATAAGCCCATTTTTATCTGTTTGATAAACATAAATATTCCAGTGTCACAGCAAGATATTGTTTCTTTAATTGTCAGAGTTCCCCAGACTTCCCCTTTTCAGCTTCATTCAGGTTTCTAAGCTGAGACTAGGAGTGAGAGATACAGCTGCTCTGTGTGTTCAAATGACTGCCAGGACATATTTTATATGGAAACATGGAGATGTTCCATGCGTAGAAATGAACCTTCTCCAAATATGTTTGTTTTTTTCTAGTGTACAGGTTTACAAGTGTAATGACCATTATTAATAAACCAACATTGTGTCAACAAGGCTCTTTGGCCAGATGGCACATTTAGTCCAGTTTAAAGTGCAAATGTACTTCATGTAAGTCATAAACGACAACAAATTAGCACAGTAAAAGTAATAAAAAGGTGGCCTCCCACATACTCCCATGGCCAAATATTAAGAGGTTGGGAGGGAATTGCTGTAGTTCATTGCTAAGTGGAATAAAAGTATAGAACAAGCGAGTGGAAAATGTCATATTAGCATAGTTGTTTTGCAAGTGTTAGTGTTAACAAAGCTCTTTTGACAAAGTCTGTACTGGATCATTTTTTCTAACAAAAGAAAATCAGAGTTGAAACAGCATCTTTAATGGCCAAGGGATTTTGTTAGCATATTAATCTTGCCTCTGAATGATGGGCAGACTTTGTCTCCTTGAGCAGGCTGTCCTAAGATAACCTTCACCATCTGGGGGGATGTAAGACCAAAGAGGGCCTGGCCTTCCCAAAGCTGGAAGTAATTAGATAACTTTTTGTAGGAGATCTTGCATTTGCAGCTTGAAGCTTAAAGAACACAATGCTTGATCTCACCTGACAGTGA
The DNA here is from genome assembly GCA_026283785.1 of Coracopsis vasa. Taxonomy (NCBI): domain Eukaryota; kingdom Metazoa; phylum Chordata; class Aves; order Psittaciformes; family Psittacidae; genus Coracopsis; species Coracopsis vasa. The sequence goes on along the minus strand of JANHGB010031985.1, from coordinate 79,485 downwards.
AACTTCTGTCAAAGCTCAAAAGAGACTTGGTAAAGTTACAGACATAGTGAATGCTTGAGTGATCCAGCCACCTCCTTGAGAACACCGTCTTTTCCATCCCCAAGGAAACAGCACCTCTCTTGTACATCATTCCGCTAGGGAAGCTTGGAGATGTACAGCCACAGTATCTTTCATTGTTGTCTCCCTGCACTGAAAGCAGCAAACCTCCTGCAGGCAGAAAGGAAAGGGCAAGGTGCTTGTAGGAAGTCCCATTAGAATGTTTATAAATGGAACAAACACTCATCTGAAGGCTGTTGGGGAGGAAGGCAAACTTCAACTGTTCAAGGTTTGCTGTTTTCGCTGGTGTACAGAGTGTGCATGAACCTGGTTAAACTCTGTGGGTTAAAAAAATGCCAAAATACCCAACCTGTAGAGAGGAGGGAGAAAAAAAAGAAAGGGAAGAAAAAAAAGCTTGTTGGAAGCCTGTTACTCGTGAAAGGTTTGGAAGCCAGAGGCTCTAAATTGGAATTTCCTGGGCTGTGGTCCGTAACAACATCAGAAAGTGCCCCCTGCATCAGCTATGAAAATATGGAAAAGAAGCAGCGTGGTATAAAGTGGAATAAAATAAAATCAAGAGAAACGTTTTAAAATTAAGGCTTATTTTGATGTGAAAATCACGGTAGCAGCAGGGTGAGTAACAGCTGTTTATTGCTTCCCTCACGTCTAGCTTAGGTTATTCTTCAATTTAGGATGGTTCCAACTGCCAGCTGATGCCTGCTGTGCGCTGGTAATTCTTAATCCCTTTGGCTTAGATCTAAACCAGAGCTGGGGTTACAGAAGTGACTGTTCCCATTCGCTCCACTCTCCTCAGACATCATGATTCTTCCGTGGCACATCTTGCTGATGTACAGTGTACTCTGGTCTCATCTGCGTGGGGCAGAAAGGACTGGCTTGTGTTGATCTCCAAGGAATCTTATTGAACATTGCTAAAGGATATAGTTCAGAGAAACAAGCAATGCTAAGATCTATTTTATTAATTATTTCCCTTAAGATCCATTCAGGGATGCAGTTCCTGCTATTACAGTTTGGTTTTTTCATGCCTTCGGGAATATCATGGTTAAAAACAAACACAATGCTCTTGTTTATTAATTTACTTTATAATTAAAGGGAAGTACAAAACAAACTGCGTGTACTTCAATTACAGTTTCCTTCTCTCCGCTGAAAGTTCATCCCAAAGATTACGTGTTTGAGACTTGGCTTGCCTCTGGGAGCTCTGCCTCTAATGCATGAAGTCTGAAGCATATCACTTTCAAAATGAATAGGAAGTCCCATCTTGGGGCACCAAGCAAATGAAGTGAATGTTCCTTTTGTTCTGATGGGGTTTGACTGGAGCTTTAATGAATTAAGAGGTAAAACTGTGTTTGGACTGGGTCCAAGCATGCTTACTTTTTGTGTAAGTAGTTTAGTTTTAAAAGTCAATTGAAACTTGCTTGGAGAACCTTGGACTTCATCTCGTTTCTCGATAGTTCTCAGAGAAGTAACAGGATTTGGTCAACTGATAAAGTGCAACCCAGATAATCACCTGTGCAGGGTCACCAGTGTTCCATGTTTAAATGTCATAGGAACACAGTATTATGTTCCTGAACTGATAGGATGAAGTATCCTGTGATTGTATAAAATCGTGTTTGAATGAACTGTATGGAAGCCAGCAGTTGACAGACTTCCTACCTATTTAAGGAATTTACAAAGAATGCGTGTATATGCCCTCTCCTGGCAGTACTTACTTTTTGTACTTCCTGTATAAAAAGTAGAGCATTCATAGGAGGAGGATTTTTCAGTTACTTGAATTTAAAATAGAAACTTTGTTTCATAAAGAATAAAGGGAAATAGTATCCATTTCCATTGCACAAATGAAGAATAGATTATAAACCGCAGAGCTGTGTAGGTGTTAACTCTTCTAGGGAATGGATACTTAATTACCTTTGATGGTGTGAGCCTTAGAAACTGTAATTTCTTTAGTACCATAAACAATTCACCCAAAACTGTGATTAAAGGCTTAAGGAACGTGTAGTTAACTCATAAAAATATGTACATAAATTTTGCTGATTCATTGCACTGTAAAGCACATCCTTATTTATTATTATAAATGAATCTCTAATGTAGCTCATGCAAAGTCTTAAATGAGTGCCATTCTTTTTCATTAGGTAGCTCTTTAAAATCAATAATGTTTTCTTTAAGGGAAGGCTTTGGCTGGTACTAATTTAAATCTCATTAACTTTTGCCTTTTTTTTCCTAAGGTTCAGCTGGAGCTACATTTTTCATTTAGATTTGAAGCTGCAGGCTACATGTAATTCCATTTAAAACCCCAAGGTAGGCAGGAATAGCGTTAACAGTAATTTAGGGATCCAAAAATTCAGAATCTTTTGCATGCAGCCTGCACTTGTCACTTAGAACTGAATGGTCCTTCCCAGTACAAAGTTTGGAGATGCATGGACATTGGAGAAATCCTTTCCTAATTAATGTAAAGTTTGCAAAACCAGGTTGAAAGTAACCCTTTGCTGCACCATAGTCTTTCAGTTTATATACATGTATGTGCAGTGAAAGTTTGTGAATGTTCTTGAAACTCAGGGTTGTAGCCTCAGTCCCTCTGTCCGTGCCTGTTGGTTTGGGTCTAGCAGGACACTGCTGTCATTCTTCCCATCCTTCGAGTGTTTTATCTGTGCTCTCTAGAGTGCCAAGGCTCTTTTTGAATATATGCAAATAGAAGCAAAGAAGTTCAGGGTTCTTTATGCCTGCTGAGTAGATTTGTCTCTTCTAACAGGAAGCTACTACACAGAGAGGCAGTCTGACAGCAACTGAGTTAATAGTGATGCTTTTTGTTATCTCAAGTTTGTAGCTCATTAATGAGGTTGTATTTGCTTATCTTTCTTACTGAAGATACGCTAATCAGTTGCAGGGAAAAGGGAAAAAACCCATCATTTCGATGACATACTTTGGAATATTTAGTATTAAGCAGTAGCAAAATACTGTATTGTGAAGGTTTGTGCAGCCTTGGGAAGTCTGGACATTAAAAACTTAGCACAGCTTTTCAAAGTAGTGGTTGGCTGGAAGGGTTCTGGCGCCATATTATTCACTGCACATCAAAATTAACACATTACAAGCAGTAGTTATTTTCAATTATGTAAAATCAGATGAGTCTTTAGAGAGATTAAAATGAGATTTATAATGGTTTAGAAGAATCTTATCATCAATCAGCAATTCCCTTAATACAGTTTGTATGATGTCTGCGTCCCTTTATTTCTGATTCATACCCTTGGTTCTAACAGTCTCTCTCTGTTTTACCCTTTTCCCAAAAAGGGATGTGCTCACAGGAGTATCAGCACCCAGTGCTGTCAGGTGCAGAGGCTGTGTAGCGTGTACTGGCCTCCTTGAGAGTTAATCAACATCTCTAAGGCTGGACCTTGTATCTTATGAAAACAAGGTTGATTTGTTGCCATCAAATTCTGCTTTAACCTTGATGAGAGCTGATTCAAAGTGTTTTTTTTTTGTGCCCCAGAAACACGTGTTATACTGTCAGAGATCTCTCACTTCACATCCCTGTCTGTAGCCCAGAATCCCTGCCCTGAGGTCACGCAAGCCTCCTGTGTGCTTTTTCCCCTCTGGCTGGGAAGAGTCGCTTTCCTCTTTCTTCAGATGTAAAGCTGGACAGATGACACTTCTGTTATCCGAACTGAAAAAATATACTGAAGTCAAAATAAGAATGAAATTGACTGGGTTGAATTAAATAGAACATTTTTAATTGGCATGCATCCGCTCACAACACTGTAAAAATTAATCCTCACATCCCTCTCTTCCCCACTGAAAACTATTTGCTAAATTCAGCTTGCATTTCGTAGGGGTGGTGAGGGAGGGATGGAGAACTGGGGAACAGGAGAGCCCCAACCCTGAGCTGGGAACCTTGAGCCATCCCTGAGTCCCCGAGAGGAGCAGGAACAGCCAGCCTGCCTGGAGCAGGGATGGAAGACCCCAGGGCACTGAGCACTTACAGCTCCTCAAACTCATTGGGATAACTGCAGCCATGCTTGGAAATGAGCACCCTCTTGGTGAAGATGGATGGAAGAAAAAGTTATCCAGCTTCCTGTTTCTGTCCTGTCTTCCCTAATCACTGTGAGCTACTCCAGTTCTGTAATTTCTTTGGTTCATCAGTAGCTGAGGTGAAGGCTTTTATGATGGTTTCTCAGAGTCTTCTTTTAATGTTGAGCTGTGATGGTTTAATAATGATGTACTGATGGATGGTGGGGCTGCAGGGTGGTGTCTCTGCTGGAAGACCTCACATGCCAAGTGCTCTCCCTCTCCCTTCCTGCATCCTGGATCCCAACTCCATCTTTGCCTGGCCTCAGCCTGGAGCTCAAACACCTCTCCATCTTCCCCTCCCTATCTCACATGCTGTTTGGGGAAACACGGGCAACCATGTGTTTTGCAGAGTGAGTTGGGGCTGCTGAGGATGACAGGAGGCCCATGAATAAATCACAGACCTGTTTGTTTTGTGCTGTTCTGAGCAAATGATGTATTAGTAATGAAGTATTTGCAGTTAGTTGCTTTTGCTTCCTAATAAATGAAATGTTCCTGCCACCAGTTTCTGGCTCATGAAGTTACAGAGAAGCATGAGAGAAAGGCTGTAAACTGGGCTGTTTCGGGGCCTGTCTGCTTTGCAGTGTTTCGTATTTAAAGAGAAATAGCTGCTGCTCTTCATCAGCTTGAAGCAGTGCTGGTTTCTGTGGAGTTTCAGTCAGCCATTGGCCCTGGTCTGAGTCTCCTGAGTCAGGAGCTGGCATAAGGGTTGGAAAGCAGATGATGTCCCTGGGAATGTGGCCATGCGGGAGCTGCAGTGCTGATGATGACAAAATGGGCCGTCACCAGGGCTGGGAACAGAGCCTGAGAGGGGACCGAGAGGAGTCACGATACTGTTGACAGTGGCCTGAGCAGCGCTGCTGCTCACAACAGATCTGGAAGCATGTTGGGATTTCTGGGTATCTGACAGACAGGGGAGACTGCCAGCACAGCCCCCTTTCACAGGCTGTGTTTGAGAAATGAGAGCGCACGTGGTCCGCAACCATGGCCTTTGTTTTCTCTGGAGATACATTACTGGGGTGTGTGGAGCTGCCGGTGGATGCGGTGTTCAGGACGTTGTGAGAAGCAGGTTTTAGAAAACCTGTATGTAAAGGTGTACCTAAACAAATGTGCAGCACTGTGTTACGGAGCGCAGCACTGCATTACCCTTGCTGCTTTACCTACACAGACTCATCTGTAACACAGGTAGCTCTTGCAATAGTTCATTTTTCAATCATCTTTCATTTTTCTTTCTTGCATGTAATTATAATAGCTTGCAATAAGGATAAATCTGTTTATTTTAAATAGAAACAAAAGTCTTAACAGCATTTACTGTTCAAAAATGTCTCATTTTGAAAGCACTTTGTAATTCACCAGTTACAGAAAGACTTTAATCAAATAACCGTCTAACACTTCTATTCATGGTTGTCCTATAAAAGCAAGTATTGTGTTGATTTGTGAGTGTTCATTTTACTGAAATGAAATTCTGTGTGTTCTGCAGAGAGGAGAGTTTCCTATTTAAATTCTGCTGCATATGTGCAGCTAATGAATTAAAATGAGAGAAGGAATTCCAACCTAGGTTACAGCATGGGTCACAGCCTTTTCAAACAGAGGTCCACCTGTCATGCAAGTGGAAATGGTAATTGGCTCACTGCAGCTGAAATTTTGTGTGTCAGAGTAGCAGAGGAATGGCAATAGCGATTGTAAAATGGAAAGTATGTCTAGATGTCCAAAGGTGAATGTGTAGAGACAAAGCAAATGACCAAAGCTGGTTATTTGTTGCAAGTAAGTTCAGATTAACTTGGCTTGTTCCTTTCTATTCATGAGCATTCTCTTTTCTTTTTTGTTTTTAACGTTGCAGTGTGCTCGTTCATGCAGTAGTTTGTAATGTCCAAAGCCCAAAACATGTGTTTTATGATAGGGAGCTAGTTTTGGGAAGTATTTGGTAATCCTCTGGTGGACTGACTGCATCTTTGTAAAGTAGAGAATCAATGATTAATGAGTAGGGAGTGTGCGCAGCCAGATGTGGACACTGGTGGGGAAGGCTCACTTTACTTGACCACAGATTGTGACAAGAAAGGGCCATGCCAGTGGTAGGACAGAATAATTTCAGTCAGATATGTTGGAAAAGGTCTCCAGAGGTCCAGAGTCTGGGTTCCTGCTCAAAGGTCTGGCAGGATGGCATGGGTGGCTGTGCAGGCACATTGGTCAGACATGAGTTGCCCATGGTAACTGGGGAATTTGGATTACTGCAATGTCCCTGCTGAGGTGTCCCAGTGAATAATTGTTTAAACCTTGCACAAATACCATGTAGCTTATCCACAGGAATGACTGAATCCTGCATTTCTCTTGTGGTATGGTAGTATCCCTATGCTCTTCTTCGTATCCACCTATGTGGATATGGTACTATCCCTAACCTCTATCTCAGAGAGTTCTGATAGTCTCCTCGCTATCTTCTGCCAAGCACTCTTTCTCTGCCCCAAATGAGATGGGGTAAGAGGCCTTGCAGCAGACCTGTGTCACTCAAGAATTCCCCTCTGCAGGCACTAGAAGAAAAGAATTTAGCCTGGTGTATTCAACAGGGAGTCTGTCTTCCTAACCTACTCCAAACTCAAGAGGACTGTGCCCTCAAAGCAGGTAATCCAATTCCTACTGTCCACATACTTGAAAAACAGATGAAAAATAAAATAATCATGAGCACCAGTCCCTCTGCCCCAACAGGGCCAGAAAATTAATAGGGTTTCATTCTCTTTAATTTTATACTCTTATTATTCACAGCTCTTTCCTACAATTCCCTGCTGGGAATAGCAAGCAGTGGATATAGAGTTTCCTAATTGTGTGATTACGTGAGACTGCAAATACCTGACCTGGGATCTAGTTTCATTTTGCTTTACCTTCAGTAGCTTTCTTCAGAGGAACTAATGAAAAGAGACTCATCAATTACTGAAATGAATTCAGCTTTGTTTCCAAAGTTTCATGGTACTAAAGACTTGAAAACAGAAGTGTGTGAATGTCTCATATGGTTGGCTGGAGAAGTTTAAAACCATCTCAGAGACTGTCCTTGAAAAGCTCATGTATTGTCAATACCACTTAAAATATTAACTGCATATACCTTCTGATATACAGTGTATTTCCTTTGTGTTGCTCCTTATCCAAAATCATCTTAGGATAAATCTTTTCTTTATAAATGCAATGGAGTAATTTCAGTCTGATTTGCTCATTATTTCAATCAGTTATTATTCTCCCTTTTTTTAGATACTGATTCCTCTTAGTTTGTATTTTATTTGTCTAAAGGTAGTTCTGTGCACAGAAGAAGTGTCAGAGATGCTGGGAAATGTCTCTTTGTGCTTTTCCATCATTCACTGACCTCATCAGGAATCCCAAGAGCTAATAAAAGTAGCAATATTAATTGTGGAAGATGTTTGAAAAGCTATTCCCCCCCATTCTGGAGCTCAGGAAGTGGAAGTGTTTTTATTTACTAGATCTGATGGGCATTATGTGAAAACCAAATGGTGATGGGTTTCCGAGCTGGATAAACAGCTAATTTTTACAGTTTGTTGGATTCATACCTGTGTTTGCACTGAGTGGTTGGATGCCTCAGTTGTTTGTTTATAGAACTTTAATTCTAGTATTTACAGTAAAGTTTTGTTACTTATTCAGTCCAAGAAGCAGAAGTAATGTCATGTTCATCAGCTGATCTGGCCACTCTAATCTAGAGGAAAATGCTTCTTATCTATAATAAAGTTCCCTTGCTAGTGGGAAAACCTAAAAAGGGAGATGTGCTAATTTAGTGACGTTATTTCACGGCTGACTTTGAAGAAACAGGGATTCATTTTTAAACCCACAAACAGGAAAAGAGGTTTAACTGTTCAGGTGACTTATTTGCTGCTGATCACCCACTTGGCTTTATTTCTGTGGGAGCAAATGTGGAGGCTGGGCAGAGGCAGGAGCTCTGTAGATGAACTTTCCCACAACTCTTCCAAATTTGCCCACCACAGTGCAGGAGGGAGTGAGAAAGCAGGACCGGCTGGGGCTCATTCCTTGAACCCATGCCTGGGACTTCACAAAATATATGAAAGCATAAAGCTGTGAAGTAGGATTCCTTTCTTGTTCATGTCCTGGCTCTACTGCTGTTGATTTTCAAGGTGCCTTTTACATTGCTTTCTAATGTGACAGTCACGGAGAATCAAGGCATTACACTGAATATGTAAAACTAAACCACTTTATAAGTTGTAATTTCTGCACTGTTTACTTCAACACAGACTCACTAAAAACCTGCCAGATACTAAAGTGATTAGGAGATCAAGGTCACCAAACACTCATTTTTAGGGTAAATATGCTGCGTTTTAAACAGTTGTTTTGGTGCCTTCCTCTTGCCTTTCTCTGTGCTCAGCAAAACAATCCGCTTGAAGCAAAAAGCACAGCTTTGGAAGGGCACTTCACTTCATGTGTCTCCAGGAGCATCTGACTTGGAAGAGGTAGGAAAGAACATGACGAGACCAGAGATTTCCTTTCCATCACAGAATGCGTTTCAGAGCTCCCCGTCACCAGCAAAATCTAACCTGCCAGCTGTGATTTGCTCTTCTCTCCATCAGCAAGTATTCCTGAGGATCCCTGTGATAAGGTGCCACCTGAAAAGCTGGCTCTGACATGTGCTGCAAGGATGCAATGTCCCTGTCCAGTAGCTTCTACTGACACTGCTTTAGTGTTTTTGTTCTTCAATTACAGTTTCTAAGTCTCAACCTCATTAATATGCCATCGCTTCTGGAAGCTGAGAATTTGTTCAGGATCCAAGCTGGGCTTTTTCTCTCCCTGAACAATTTTACAGATTGGTAACCTACCAGTGTGTTCTTTCTTTTGCATTTTCAATGTAAGACTAAAATGCTTCTGGCTCTATATGCATATGTAAGTCAGGTCAGAGCAATCTGTTGTTATTTGGACCTCTGGCAGTACACATTTACAGTTTGTTTGACCTCAGAGGAAATTGAGTGTTCGACTGGAATATTTGACATTTGAGTTGGGTTGTTTAGCTGTGACTCATAAGAAAAGCTGGGCAAACCCGAGAAGCATGTACATGTCTTAAAGACCTGTCAGCCCATCTTATAGAACTTTGAAGCTTTGATCAAACTTTGGAAGAAAATCAGCCAGTGTATAAGTAAATGCATTTTTACTTATTTATGAGCCAGATTTGGGAAATATTTGTGTGTTGCTAAATCTAATGAAGTTTCTTTGCACTTACCCCTATTTGATTTAGGAATTTTGGAATATTTACACTTTTACACATCTTGAAAGTTCCAAACTTTTTTGCCAGTGAGTTTCAGTGTCTAAATCTTGGTAGAAAGCATTCAGGAAATGGAGGTCAAAGCAGAAGAAAAACTATGAAATCTGTGCCTGATCGTCTTCTTAGATGTTGTATTTCTACTGCAAACTAGTCCTGGTGGATGATTGCTGAATCTTCATGTTACTGTGATAGAAATGAATTATTCAGTTAAAGTTGTTAACAGGGTAGCAGGAGATCTATTGCAAAATTCACCCAGCTTGAATCATGGTAAACTTCTTGTTCTTTTTCTCAAGATCAAAGGAGGTTTTCTAAGTGATCTTCATCTCTAACATACAATTTCTTGATTTGCTGTATCTCTTAGGGGACAGCTATTTGATTTTTTTCTAAAATGCGGTTTGAAATACAAGCACGGTTGAAAACTGGTGTTCACTTGGCACAGAGCAGGGTGAAATTGTAACTCCCAGAAAAGAAACATCACAGACACCTTACCTGGGCTTCCTTCTTTCCTCCCTGTTTGCTGTTTGAGATGGCTGCTGGAGGAGGCCACCCTCCACTCCCTACTGAAGTATCACCAGCGTAGGCTTCTCCCTCTCCCCTATAAAACTGGGCAACTTGCTCTACATGTCAGAGATACCTGCTCAGGTGTCTTTTGGTAGAGTGGCTTCTTATTAGTTGGTCAAAGATTATCCTTTGACCATCCAGCTAAGCTGAGGGAGCTCTACAAGCAGAGATCTTGCCTTGCTTTGGAGGTGGCATCCATGATTGAATTGTGCACAGAGCGGTCAGTACACTGCTTTGTTTGAAAGGTGTTCTCTGACCCCTAGATCTGTCTCTGAATATTGGAGTATTTAAAGCATCACAAACTTGGGTAGGAGGTGGTGATTGCTGTCAGTTTTTAGGCAGCTCTGCTCCCCACCTCAGCTCGTGGTGTGAGAAGCAGAGAAGGGCTCTGGAAGGAGGCTGGGTGGCTGAGGACCATGTGCTGGGCTCAGCTGACAGACAGGTCTCATATGGCAGCACTGGGCTGTGATGAGATGCTGGCAGAGGTCTGCAAGCACCGTAGCAGAATTAGCACTGTAGCAGAATTAGCATAGCACAGCCAGAAAGCCAGAGACGTGAAATGTGAGACGTATGGCGAGCCTGATCTACCACCCTGACCCTTTGTGAAGGTGATGTCCTGCCAAAGCTGTTAAAGGCACTACTGTGTTTGTTCAGATGTAGGGTGTGCTCCCTTTACTGCACAATCAAGATCTGAAAATACCAAGTTGACAAAAATTCATGGGCTGTAACTGATTTCTCCACTTTAAGAGTCTAAAAAATTTGCATCCCTTTTTGGACTTCCTTAATGTAGTGGATCTATCATTGCTACGTCTCTGCAACCCCAAGCATGAGGGGTATGAGTTCCTGGACTCTTTTGTTCTGTGGCTAACATAGAAATAAAACCAGAACTCCTGTTTCAGAGGAATGGTTGTTGTTTCTTTTCCTGGCTGTGTATTTACAGTCACAAGCACTGCTTGCTCTGTGGAGCAATAGATCTAATGTATTAGCTAGTGTATTATATTTTTAATTATTTATTTGTAGATGATTTCAATTTGAAATGAGATTTTCAGGTAACAAGGTAGGCAAACTTGTTCAACAGCGCCATGATATAAATTGCTGTAGATGACAGATCCCTACAAAAATTATTACAGGCAGATTCGCAATGCAAAAAATTATTTATATGACAGCAAGCAGAAAGACAAATTACTTGGAGACTATGGACGTGCTCTTCCATAATTGCTCATAAATTATTATGGTTCATGTTAAAACGCATCTAGACTCCCTCAACAACTAGATTTATTTAAAATAAGAATAATGGGAAATTATCAGGAAACAGGGAAGGAGCTGCAGTACACACTGTCGGTGACTGCTAACATAAAAGTGCATTACCTCATTGTCAGACAACTTAATCTGTAATTTGCTTCATAATTTTGAAACCTTCATTTTCAATTCAGTATCTCCTGAGGTTGCATTAGCCTGGATAGATAGTGGGGATGGGCCCAGTGGGGCCTCACCATGGTGAACTGCTCCTGTGTTTCCCTGCCTGCGGGAACCCCCCTGCACCCATGTAGGGTTTTTGTGTATCCGAGCACTTTCATGTTCTACAAAATAGGATTGAGTGTAGTCAGTTGGGTCAGGAGGATCGCTAATGGGATGCGGGGAGTGACAGATAGATGGGCAAACCTCTTTTCCTTAAAAGGTTGGGCTAAAAATGGGACAATGTTTTCCATATCCTTTCAATGCTCCAAATTTTAGAAAATATTTCAAATAGGTCTATTTCTTGAAAGTGTCTGAAGTGCACCTGCAATAGATAGGATGTGGTTGAATGGGGTTTAGATCAAACACTTAGTAAGGATTAGCTGATTATTGGGTAGCAGAGGAAAGATGTATATACATTGATTATATAAGTGCCTCTCTGTAATTCATTATTTTTCTTTTCTTACCACCCTGATCGTATCATATATTGAGAGCCATGCCAACAAAAACGACAGCATACTTTGTTCTGGATAATGGAGTGCTAAACTCTACCTAAGCAGCTCCAGTCATTTGTAATGACAGCTTGGAGAATACTCCAAACGAATCTAACAATGCTCACGCTCCAGTGACTGACAGCACGGCAAGAGGAAAAATTCCCTCTTCCACGTGAGCATGGGGAGCCTGACCTAGATTTTAGCCTCTGCAGCTTCATAGGAGGAAATGCTCTTGACTGTGTATTTAACAAGAAAAAAAGAGCAGAGGAAAAAGTCATCTCCTGTTTGATGAGTCATTGTTCAATAATTAAGATTTAGTCACTTCTCCCCTCTGCAGATGTCATCAACCCCATAATGAATGGTTATTCTGTTGCCCATGTACTCTTCTCTCCCTAATCACCACCTCCTGGCATGCCATGGAGACTGAGGTGATGCAGGGAGCGTAGCAATGCAGGCAGGGGCAATGGATGCACAGGCAGCCTGCCTGCACCTTCCCTGTATGCTGCGCTCGCTGGGCTGGGGTCAGCCTTTCCAGTAGCTGTGGAAATTCTTCCACTCGGATACTGTTAATGAGAAGAAGGTCTGTACTGTGAATCTCCTTTTCTCTCTTTTCCTCTTTTGAGGTGCAGGTGCTGAGCTGGGGTCCAGGCACCATACTGATGCCTCCACTAGAGCACTGGCCATGGTCAGGGGTACAGTGGTCCCGCAGCTTCACTCTCCACTGCAGGCCTGCTGGAGGTGGGGTTTATCCACTGTAATGACCTGGTTGTAAATTACTGTTCAAAGGTATTTTATCTATTCCACTGGGCTTTTATACTCCAGCAGTTGTAATTTGGAAAAGAAAATAGTAGAGAATTGCACACTAGAAGGGAGAAGAAATTTTCAAATGCAAGTGGAAGATTAAGCGAATTGAGTAATGCTGGAGGATGCTTAGTGTTTGCTGTGCTTTGACAAGTTGTTTGGTGTGGCTGTGAGAGAAATTCTATTGGAAGCAGAGGCATTTTCAGCTTCCATAGCTAGATTTCAGTATTGGGTCAATACCTAACTCTGTAGCTCTTCCTAATTGTGACTGCTCTGTGAAATAAATGGAAAACTGGCACCATTCTGCTTGACCCACAAGCTTCCCATGTGTGTTTGAATGTCAGTTATTCTTTACTGTGGTTTAACTTTGCTGAATCAGCACAGGTTTGAAAGCATTAGATGACATGCCAGGATTAGATTGACAGAAGATTGACAGAATTAATTAGATCAGCTGATTTGGTTTGGATCTAAATTCTGTTTCTGAGCATCCCTATTTATTTTGGCTTATGCCCCTGCTTAGACTTTTGTGACTTTGCTGAAGCACAGGAGGAAGGGTGCCTTTGAGAATACCTGTATGTCCTGGAGAACAATGGGAATGAGCCATCTGGAGAGTTCAGTGTTCCATCTGTAAGCTCTGCACTGCACCTTAATTGTAAATTCACACCAGCCTAAAGAGCATAGCTTGAAAAAAGCAGAGAGTAGAAGGCTCTGATACACTGCCATGTATAGAAATTTTGGCTTACTACATTTGTTTAGGAAGTAAATAAAAAGTTACTTAATGAGTGAATGCTATTCAAGGTGTATATGAAATGCAGAGTGTATGAGTATACCTACACTTAGAGCTTGAGAATTGATACTGTAAATGCAGAAGAGGCAACTTGAACTTTACTTGGTTGAATTTGAGGTAACTGCATCAAGGGTAAAGATGTTCCACTTACATGTAGCTGGATGTGATCAGTAAATTCTAAACCCTATACATTTCATCAAGTCTAATGAATGTAGGTGGTGTATTTGCCTGTTAGTGATCTGCCTTGACAGTCTTTTTCTTTGGTTATATTTTTGGTTGGTTTTCAGGCTTAGAGTTTTCCAGCAATAAAAATAATTGAATTAAAAGGTCACTGATCTGTGAGAGGGAGTTACATGTTGATACACACGCATGCACTAGGATTATATTGTAACGAAGATGATTTAAAATAACAGGATTAAAAACAAATGTAGGGAGAAGTAATCTTTTCTTAAACTGGCTGACATCAATTAATTTTTAAAGTTTTTGCTGAGCAGAACATCAAAAGATCCCTTTTCATATTTGTACAATTCCTGTAAAAGCTTGATTGCATTGCTAGCACGTTGTGAGAGTATCCTGTTGTGCATCATACCTGTCTCGACAGTCTGAGTAGGCTGTAATAAGAAAAAAAAGCTATGTGAAACTGTTTTGAAAAGAAAATTATGAATGTTTCATCTGGTTTGGGTTTTTTTTTACATAACATAATTAGCCAAGATGGATGGAAAAGTTTTAAGGGATAAGATTGGGATCAGATGCCAATGCACATTTTCCTCCAACAAAGAAGTAAAAACTTCAAAATTGGTTTACAGGAGCAAGTAGTTAAGGTGAAAACATTTGGTTTATTTATTAAAGAATTAGTGTTTTGGGGATGAAAGTAATGATATTCTGAAGAAATGGAATTGAGTAGGCCCAGCGTGTGCTGTTTATTGCATTTACGTGTAACTAAAAAAGGTGCATAAAACCCTTTAATTGCTAATTTAATAAGACCCTTAAACCTGCTTCAGGTTTTTCATATTGATATAAAACAAAGGTTCTTTTCATTAACTGCATTGCATTTCACAAGCTGCCTTTCACTATCTTGAAAAAATATATCTGATTCTAATCTTTCTTTATTATTGTTTTGCTTTCAGTTGATGGTTGCATTGACTGGTCAGTGGATCTCAAGACATACATGGCTTTGGCAGGTGAACCAGTCCGAGTGAAATGTGCCCTTTTCTACAGCTATATCAGAACTAATTATAGCATGGCCCAAAGCACAGGTCTTAGGCTTATGTGGTACAAAAACAAAGGAGATTTAGAAGAGCCCATTATATTTTCTGAAGTTAGGATGAGCAAGGATGAAGATTCAATATGGTTTCACTCAGTTGAGTTGCAAGACAGTGGTTTCTACACCTGTGTTCTAAGGTGGGTATTGTGTTAAAGTCTAAGAATGTATAGATTGGTTTGCTTAAAAAAAAATGTTTAAATTTAGCTCTCAGGATTAAGATATTCTTCCAGTTAATATATGCTCATTATTTTTATTCTCATAATCATGTATGTCATATAATTCTTTGTCTCAAAATTAGTTTCCCTAGTAACTATAGTTACCTCTTTCAATAGCTATAATTAAATACGTGCTTTCAGTTAATTACTTTATTATTTTAAGTCCAACATTTGCAAATTCTCAATTTGCCATAAACCTTCAGAACTGGGTACTTCTTAAATCATGAAGTATTTTGGTTAAGTAATGCTCTTTTTCAAATGCTCCATGTTATTCAAGAGTTAGACACGGTTTGAATTATTCTGATGGGATTAGGCCATGGGGAGTTACAGCTCTGTCTGGTTTTGAAGAAATGTTTATTTTAATATACAGTTATGATTTCGCATAAATCTAAGCAGACCTCGTTTGGTAAGGCACTGAAATGCGTGTCTCAAAAGTATTTTGAAACTGTGGATGAGCCTTAAATTAAGCATGTGCTGGAGCTCGTGATTTCCATCATGTGGATGTTGATGTCAACTCTCTGCCTAAAATGAGAAGATAAAAAAGCAAGACTCTTTAAGAATGAATGAATAAATATTCCTTAAATGATCCAGTTTTGAATTAAAAAGAGATTACAGATACTTTATATGATTTGGGTTTAAACTATTTGGTTTTAGAGAATGAAGCTTGATTCATCCTTGTCTGCAGCTCCATACTGAAACTGTGATTTTTTTTTGGTTTGACAAATTTGATATCAAATATCACAGCAAAATAACATCACTGTTCAGAGCCCAGAATTTGCTCTCTCTCCATCTCTGCTAAGTCCTGCTGCCTTGTCACAGCTGTCCATTTGGATCCTGAAGAATGCTACTAAAATCGGAGATTGTGCTGTGGTTTGTGATGGTTTGTACTGGTGACCAAGGTCCAGTTTAAATATTGGATGCATCTGCCAAACTGACCATTAAGGCTGTATTGCAGCCTTCAGAGTTAATTATTCTTTTATTAGTTGCTCTGTCAGAGGCCTGGTATAATGGGAACTCTGTGATTTGAAATGTTATGGGCAGACTGTGATTTACATGTTTCAAGGGAGCTGTACTTTTTTTCGTAAGAAGTCACTGTTGTGATAATGAAGTTACTGGTTTAATACTCTGGAAATTTTTAACGTGAATAATCTGAACAATGAAGAATTGATCTTGGATCAAATTCTGGGGCATGCTTTTTCTGGGAGATTTCAAAGCTCTGCTCATTTACATGGCAAAGTAGTTTTGGGTAGCAAATGGGCAAGTTCTTAAATAATTCATGCATTCTCCTCATTTTCACATAAAAACTGTACGACATGCTTCTTAGAAGGCATTGCACAGCAGTAAGATCTTCCTTGCCAGTTCTGCAGCTTTCCCGCTTTGGCTAGAACTTATTTATATAATTACGGATAATTTTGCCTTTTTCAGATTTATGTCAGAGAGCAGAATATTGTCGATATGGTTATACATAAAAGACCGTATTTCTTTCTTTACTGAATCCATTTTTTCTTCCAAAAATTTGGTAATATATCAGTGTTGTTACTGTTTATGAAATCATAGGTAGCTTAAATTAGCTGAGGAAATAGCAATAGTAATTGATTTAGTATCATTAAAATAGGGCGAGCTCTTATGGTCTAAACTATGATCACACTTTTCTGGTAGACTATCCACACCATTAACTGTGTAATTTCTGCTTTATTAGTCCATTTTTTGGAGGAGGATATGCAGATGTTTGCATTTTAGTCATTAACCAGGCTCACCTGCTCTGTGAGGTTTTAAGAGGTCACAAATGAGAGCAGTAATTCTAGAATATGATTTTATTTTCTAGGAATATTAACAATTTCTGTCATAAATGCCTTCTTCCGTACACTGAGTGAATGGAGACTGAGAACTCAATGCAGTGGAAATGAAGAGGTGACTCTGGCCCATTAGGGTGCAAGGGTTTAGGGGTGCATGCATAATGGACTCTTTCGGTTTGGTAGATGAATGAAAAAAATTGGGAAGGAAGATGCTTTTGATTAAAAATAAATGTAAAACTTTTGAAGTTTTTCTCAACAAGGGAGTTTTCATTAAGGTTTTCTAAGAGGAAATCAGAAGCAATTCAATTCTAAATTGATGTCTTTCTAGCCACTCTCCAAGGATGTGGAAAGCCCTGGTGCAAGTCCCTGTGCCACTCAAGGGGTGAAACCACGCATTTGCCTGTCCCAGTGTCTAGCGTGTGCTGAGTTCAACCACTTCAAGTCTCTTGTCTTTGAACAGTTCTATCTACAATTCATCCTTGTTTATACAAAAGGGCAAAAGGAGGGGAGATGCTTAGATGTGAAGAAGTTGTTTGTGGCTTGAAAGGAAGGACACACTCTTAAACTGGGAAGATCTCAGATAGAAGGGAATTGAACACCAAGGGGTTTTGGGAAGTTGTATATAAAAAATGTCACAGTCAACAGTGGGAGCCATGCCGATGCACTCTGCCCCAGCTTGTTACTTTTTTCTCAGTCAAAATGTGGCAAATAAAAAAACTCTATGGGGAAAATTCTAACCGCACTTTTCTCTGAATTTCCAATTTGTTGAAAAGGCTCTTCACAATTCTGAAAAAACAATCCAAAACCCATAAAAAAACCCACAAAAAAACCCAAAAACCCAAACCTGTTTTTTAATAAGCTGCATTTTCTGGTTGCTCACAGGTGCTCGTAGGATCATGGCATGAATATCTTTGAAGCAATTAGAGGGAATTTTTCTGAAGCTTCTTCAAAAGGGTGTATGTGAGCAGGTGAAGGATAGGCTGATCTGACAGTGATTTGGAGATGGGTAAAAATTGAATGTGTCAGTGAATTCTTTCTTATACAGAATTGTCATTTCAATAATCAGAATGTCTGTTCTGTAAATGAACCTGTAATACTGAATAAAATTAAGGAATATTAGAGCAGCCTTAATGAAAGAGATTGCCTCTCCAGGCTGAAGAGGTTCAATACCGTAATTTAAATGTTGCCTCTCCTTTATTAACCAGTTAGACATTGTTCTATAGACAAGTGTGTGTGTGGGGTGTGTATAATAGGAGGAAATTATTGTTGCATTAAAACTTCTCTTTTCCCACATTTTGACACTGAGTTGACACTCGAATGCACCCAAAAGGTGGTATTTTTCTCTAGTGTTAACTGCAATGTATTAAGGGGTCCTGGTTCTGCAGGGACTTCTAAAAGAGTGCAGGGTTGAACTGTATTAGTTCATGTGAGTTTCAGGGACCTGCTTTGTTCTCAGGTGTCTTTTCTGTGCCGAATGAGGGGTATTACTACAGCTAGATCCAGTGACACCCAGAAGGGATTCTGACTAATGCGTAGATGTGTGTTTCATTACAGATCCCAGATAAATGTTGGGACATTTATATCATGACTCTACTGCCACATACAGAAATGCTGTGTTCTAGAGGTCTCTTCACAGTACAGGCCCTGGATATGCCATTAATTTTCCAGCACCTGTCAGTGCTACTTTCAGATAAAACTGTCTGCATTTCTGTTACAGAGGTTTGGTGTTCTGGGATTTTTGCATCAGCACTCTGGATTGAAGTATCTTCACTGGAGGATTCAGGGATTAGAGCATCAAAACCAAACATGGGAACTAGATAGATCTAAATGCAAAAAGTGGCCCAAAAGTTCAGAGTATGTAAGACAGTCATTTGCAAGATCATATGCTACTTTGCTCTCTTAAAAAATGCAGTTGTTTTTCTGTGTTAAAATCCTCTGTGGAGAACAAGAACTGGGCCTATTTAACCTGGTGAAAGAAGGGAAGATGAGGCAGGAAAGAAATCTCAGCAAAGCTTAGCATCACCTTTGCCCTCAGCCAGGGACTGCTCCTGGAACTCTTTCTTCTAACTGGGCCCAACTCCAAAATAAACTGAAGTACTGAATAAATGCTTTATAAACAAAATCAGTAAAACATTAGTGTATATTTGCTGTTAATTAACTGTTGGTGAAATAAAATAACTCAATTCCTGTAATGTGAACCAGGAGGGTAGAAAGTCTGGGCCTTGCAAGGGCGCAGGTAGAGCAGGAGGTAGAGGTTTGTGTTTGCCAGACTGGCTGATGTAGCTAAGCCTCAATTTTTGTACAGGGTACAGAATAACAAGGGAGTGAGGGCCTTGAATGCCTATGAGGCAATAAGCCTGCAGATTTTTAATACCAGCATTTGATGCCAGAGAACTACCAACAAACCAAGTCAGGAAATCTGCATCTTTTTTCCCTTTCTTTGTCCTATCTGCACATTTCTTAATGGAGAACAGCATTGCTATGGACATGCACAGAAGTATCAAGCCTTTGCTTAGCCATTGGTGAAATACAGAGATACTACTTTCTGAGCAATAATAAAATAGACTGACAGTAGATTCTAAGCGTTCTGGCTTTTGACTGTCTGTGGAGTGCATCACCAGCAGATCAAAATCAGACTTAGACAGCCTGGAGGGCCTGTCAGTAAAACTTCATTTGCAGCATAACCTTTGTGTTCTCGCTTCTGTGGGTCTTAGGCAGAGCTGAGGAACTTGTTTCAAATGCCTACAACTTGGACTTGCAGTATGCACACAGCATCCCAGGAAAAGCTGCACCACTTCTCTGAGTGCTGAAAGTCTGGCTTCCAAGTGAAAGAAGAGGTTTTTTTCAGGTCTCAACAGAGACCAAACAGGAAAGTCGGACAAAATCACAATGTGAAAATGTGTAGGGTTTGGCTGCTTTCACTGCAGCCATCTCTCACGGTTCTTACAGTATGTGTTTTAATACAGAAATTCATTTTGTCCATGGCAATTATCTTCTCATTACAGAATGTTTCATTTTCAGGGGCTTTGGCTTTATTCAGTGCTCAACTGTTACGTCAAAGGTGATTTTGTATCTCAAATCCCTTTGAACACAGGGTTGTAATTCCAGTTTAGTCATAGAATATCTCCTTCCCTATGCTTCAAAGGCAAATGTTTTTTTTCCCTTTAAACTTTCCCCGAAAAGATCTAAAGATGATACTTTCTAGTAGGCAGGGTCTTTAATTATCAAATGATGGATTACGTATCTCATGGTTACCTGCCAGACTTACACACTGCTATGTGACCAGCTTTCATACTGTACTGTCCCGAGCATATCTGTAGAAGCAGCTAAATTTCACACTTTGAGGAAGTGCACGGATTCAGCATGGCATAGTCTTCCCAGGCTCTGTGTGATACTAACATTAAATGTCACGCATTAAAAGCATGTGACATTTCCCACTTTAAAAGCAACTGATTCTGTACAAACAAAATCCCTGTGATACATAGTATTCAATACCTGAATACAGTGTTAGAGCAGATACAATATAGTCAGTATGATTCATGATAAAAAAAATTTAACTTACTGAGATACAATGTTTTGGCATTATCAAAATGCAGAAGAAAGTAGAATCTTTTCTATCTAAAATTGTGTAAAAACTGATGGTGCTCCTGCAAATCATTTTGATGACATTGTCTTCATTGAGAGAAATCAGTTCTATCTGTTCTTTTGACACTTAGATTTACTCAAACCCAAAGGTTTGCTTCTTTTGCCCTGTGATATGTATATTTTTGCTCACTCTTCTTTTATAAAGCTTTAAAAGAGAAAATATCCATCCTCTGTTTTACTGCCACCCTTTGTGTTTACTGTTGGTGAGAAGCTGCAGGAGCAGTCAGGGTTTCAAGCAGAAATGCCCATGTTGCTCTTTCATTGGAGAGCAGCCAGTGACTTCTCTGTTGCAGCAGCGTGCACAAGAAGAAGAATATTGTTTATCTTTCAGTTTTCTTAATGGTAAAATCACAGCTTTAGATACCTTTAAAATGGCTGACATTACTTTCTAGTCCCTACAGACTGTCATAATGAAAGCTCCATGTGCTGTAGTGCTTTGGTAATGTTTCAGCTCATTGTCAGTGGTTGCTCATGAAAGAAGTGTCTTCCCTGATGGGCTTCAAACCTTGCCTGGTGGAGAGAAAGGATGCAAAGTGGAGTGACTGCTCTCTCATGCAGGAGACCTATTGCCAAGATGTTGTTTAGCTCTCCTCAGCCATCTCCTAACATGTCAGGGAGTTTCGATGTTCCTTCTTGTTCTTCAGATAACAGTGGAGGGGAATGTGCTTACCCAGGTACGACTCCTGTTGAAATACACATCAAGCCAGCAGTAACTATAACATGTTAGTAGACAATATTGTATGTGTCCTGTGAATGGACAGACAAATGGAAGATTTCCTGAGGAAATACATCATGCTCAAAGCACAAGGTGACAGAATCACAGGGAGTTAAAGTAGTATTTGGTAGGTGATCCTGGAGAATAATTTCTTCTTTTCTGGCAAACACTTAAGGGAAGACACAGTCAGAAGGATTCAGCTGCAGGACTCAAACATCCCTCACTGTGAATTGGCATGAGGATGCTATCACGAAGTAAGTGTTCCTTGTATATCTTATGAGCTAATAACCGATCCACTGGTTTATGTGCTTAATTGCCCATATACAAACTGAGAAGGGCTTGCCTTTCTCATTTCATCTACAATGTAGAACTTAAATGCATGAAGAACGATGTGTTCCACAGGTTTTATTCCCTGAGGTAACAAAGTCACTGAGGTTTAGCAATGACAAGTCTGATGGGTATCCTGAATGCAATTTTGGTTTGTGTATTAGGTGTCTAATAATAAAAAAGGCATAGAGGAGTAGATACACTTATTCACACATTGTGTGATTTTAAAGAAATAAAGGAGAAAGTGTTCAGTGCTCTCAGAAACAGGGTATTGCAAATTCAAAATCATTAAAAGAGGATTTCTTAATACTTTCCTGGGAGCAGTTGTCTCTGTGCCTCAGATTTATATCATTGGTAATGGGGCTTTTCAGTAAGACAATATAATTTAACAGTAATATCCAGAGTTCTAATGGAAAAATATTAGGAAATAAATGAAAAGGGCTTAGTCATTTGTAGTAGCAAACTTCCAGACAGCTTGTTGCCTTGTATTTCTTAAGGGCAAGAAAGAAGAAACCAAACCTGGCCAATTACAGGATTTCTTCTGCTGGAACACGATGTGCTGAAGCTGACAGAGACCAGATAGTTCATGAACTTCAGTGTGATATGCTAGAGATAACCTGATATTCTTTCAGCTTCTGCATTTCTTCTGTGTTATGTATTATATTCTCATATATTCATTTCTAATAACTAATATTTTTGAAGACTTGGAAAAAAACCAATCCCAAACCAAGGAACACTGTTGACCTGTGAGATTCAACTTAAATACTAGGAGATTTTCTCTCTATGCCTGAGTAGTCCCTGTTGGACTGACTGGTAATTTGTTTGGTTTTCAATTGTTTCTGTCATCATAGAGAGATCAGAAGGACCAGTGCATATGTGTGTGAAGGCAAACAGAAAAGAAATAGCTCCTCCTGCTCCTTAACCATGGGAAAATCAGACTGGCTGTCACTGTTCTCAGAGAGACTGAAAAAACATGATACTAGACATTATCCCTGAATTTTCAAATCGTGATCTTGCTATTATGGGCTTATCATTGAGTGTACTAGGCACATCCTGACATTTTTATGTCACATTTCCCTCTTAATAAGGACGTTAGCTGAAGTCCAACTTTAATTTAAACTTAGATCTAAGTTTTGGTGAGAAAGAAACTCTACCCAGCTGCCAGATCCAAACATCTTTTCTTCTCTGTACCAGAGAAGAAAAGCAAGCCTCAAAATTCCCTAAGAAGGGCTAACTCACAGTGAGGAGTACAGGTCTTGCTTTTAAGTGCCTCTGGTGAGAACTATATTCCTGATGGTTAAATTGAGACATCTCTGGATATCTGGTTTTCAGGATGTCATTAATGTAAGCCTTTTAAATATACCTTTCAGTGACTTTGCTCAGAAATTCTTTATTTTGAACAGTAATGCGGTAGCCTTTCTTCATTGTAAAACATGGGTCCCTGGGACATCTAGAATGTCTTGGTCAAGCTGAAATTGTCATCTTGTCTCTAGTGAATCTTGTGTAGAAATTAAATCTTGGGAGAAAATAAGTACAGAAAGAATAAAAACTCTTAAGAGAGTGTCAGCTTAGCTGAAATGCTTTTTCTACCTGAAGGGAATGAGGCCTTGAATGGTACCTCTGGACTCACAATGCAGGTCGAGGATCAAAGGATGTAGAGATAATGCAAGAACATTGGATTTGTGATATCTTACTGGTTTAGCGCTTCATTTTCTGAGATCATACTTTCATGATGTTGTTTTCTTTTGTTAGTAGGATCTTGAGAATGAGTCAAACATTAAAGGAGGGGTAACATGGGATTAGGATTTCTCTTTATCACTCATAGCAGTTGGTATTAGAATTACAGTTATAACACCAACAAGCAAGCAAAATACAAGGCAGGAATATTTGGAATTGTGCCAACGCCCACACATACAAGCCACAGAATCACTGCACTTTTTGGCTTATGGATCAGGGAGCAACTGCAGCAGTGCCAGCCGTCTGTTGAAGTGTTCCTCTTCAGGCATTGCTCTCTCACTTGACAAATTAAAAGGGGAAAAAAAAAAGAAAACTTTGAAGGGTCTGTGATTTGTCACATCTGAGAGTGATTTACACCTAAGTGGGAAATTAATCTTTTCCAGACAGTGACCCCTAACATGCAGCAGTGGTAATCCACAAGAAATAAGCTAACACTTGAAAGAGCAAGTAATAATTCATTTGTTTTTAGGAAGGATGGTAGATTTGTGTGATCTGAAAAAAAACAATCCTAATAAATAACTCATTTTTCTTTAAGCAGATCATCAAACAATGACTTATTTGATCTGAACAAAGCAAGCTCAGATAACAATGAAAGTGCTTGGTAACCATTGTGTGAAATGTAAAATTTAGGAATACATTTATAAAATTCTCATGAAGAGAGAGGAAAGCAATCAAATACTTAAGTCTGAAAGCTGATAACATAGCATGTTCTTATAGCAGTTGGTAGTAGATCTGGTAGAGCATTAATTGCTGTGGCCCTTCAGATCAGCAAAGACGGTTGATGGTGTAGTTATTGCTATTACTGCTATAACTTGGAATGAGCAAAGATGAATATAGGTTGACTTATACAGTCCTGCAATCAGTATTTCAGTGAGCCAATGAAAATGTCATTAGAACAGCCAGAACATTTAGGTATGTTGGGAGAAGTCTGAGTTGTGCTGTTCCTTGAACATTGCTTTGATAAATACACTTCCCAGCTTTTGGATCTACCTCCAAAGTCTTAGAATGTAATAAAAACCCCAACATTGAATAAAAAATGAGCCTGCAAGGGGAAAAAAAAATCATCTTGTATAAATATGCAATTCAAATATGGGTTAGTTTATGGGTTGAGGGGGTTAGTTTTATCTACTCAATATAAAATACTAAACCACTTTGCTGCTTCTTTTCTCTTTATGAGAAAATCAATAAAGGGGGGAAGGGTCTATGAATACTAGAGACAAAATTGTTTTGACTCTTTTAACAAACCACCCTCACTTAGCAGAAACACACATGCCAAAGGAGTTTTTTCCAAAGTTGTGAGTATTTCCTCTAATTTGAATTCAGCCTTAGGGCTGATGAATTGTCTTGCGTCCAAAACAAGATGAAAAATGGTGTAGGGATTGGCGCTTCAATTTCAAATGTCCTTCTTATTCATTTGTTTATATCCTCCCTTTTTCCTTCTTGTCCTGGCTTTGAAGTCAAGCCAAACTCACAATTTTCCTTGCTTTTGTTTTGAGACCTGCTAAACTCCCTTATTTTTCCCTGTGGTTTTCTGTTGGATTCTAAGCTGTCTTCAGTTTGTGGTTCAGAGCCAATTCCAGGTGGCCTGGGATTACAAATGCCTTGCCACCAGAACAAAAGAAACTGCTTTGTGAACTCTGGCAAAGCTAAACCTATCTTCACATTTCCAGTTGAGAGAGTAGGCCCAGTTTATAACTAGTCCCTTGAAATAGGGAATTACAAATCTTAGTTTCAGTGTGAGAACATAGGCATTTTTTTTCCCTTTGTACTATCAAGTCATTCTTTTCTTTGCCTCCCAGAATTCTGCCTCAAAATTGAGAAGACGAGTGAGGCTGATCAAACTGGTGTTTCCCTTTGCTCATGAGTGAAATATAACTGTTATCCCAAACTGACTAGATTAAAGGAAGGCTGCTGCTTCATTCACTGGAATTCCTGCAAAAGTTGCCCTTTTCTGAATTACCAGCAATAGCTCTAACTTGAGTGGCTGGTGCAGCATTCATAAAGCTTTCAAGTCTGTTGCTGTTGACTTAGTGAGGGCTTCCTTCATCATGAGCCTGAATAGATTTATTGTCACAGTCATGGAATGTGAACAAAAGTGATAGTACTCACCAGGCACTTAGTTTTCTCAATTCTACTCAATTCTAATTGTAACTAATGAAAAGAGTGCTACATTTTTAGGTCATGGTTCCAGGAAGCATTTTAAATAGAAGTAGCCTCCAGGGCTGTTCAAAATACAATCTAAATAATGCAAGATTGTTAGAAGAAAATACAACACTATTAAATAACACCAAGTAATGGACAGCTATTCAAAGTCATTCTTGATTAGCCTAGGTCATTATTACTAAGCACATGTGACCTTAATTGCACTCAGTAATAGTTGTAGTTATTCAGGAAAGCTAAGTAATCATTACTAATTAATTACTATTGATTATACTCGGTGGATGTATCCATATTTTTTGGATTTTCAGTGCTGTATTAGGAAGCATTGAAACTTTCTGAATATGTTTTATTTTCTTCCTACAAAGAAAGTAACCCTTTTCAAAAGCAACTAGTTTGAGAGAAAGTTGACTTATGTTCCCGAAATCATGTAAGTATTTCTGAAATGCCTACCCCAAATTATGCATTTTTTTTCAGTCCAGAGAACTTTTGTTTCAGGTAAAATAATACATTCTGTGCAGTTTGTGAGGATGAGACTTTATTATAGCCTCTGAAGTGAAAGACATCATGGCAGTGTGCAGAGTGAGCCTTTCCACTCTGAGGTAAGGGACAGAGAAAATATCCACCCATTTTATTACATAAATTTGCAGGTAACATATTTAACAGAAGGGGGTTAGGAGAGGGAAGTGTGTGGTTCTGCTGAATATTTGACACTAATGATGCTGAAAATGGGAGTGTTCTGAAGATTGCCTGTTGATTTGCCTTGCAAATACCTCTTTCTGCAAATACCTGATTGTGGCACACTCCTTTGACAAGGAGCCATTTGCACAGTGTTTTGTCAGTGCTTGTTTAGCATGAAGCTTAGAGTCGTGATAAAGTGTCCCTATGGACCTTTCTATTTTCTTCCTAACTACAGGCTTACTTGACAGAGTGACATGTTTAAGCATTTCATAAGAAAAGATTTGTTATGGAGCATATTGGATTTTTCTATTATTATTTTTTTAAATTTAAATTAACAGCACAGTCTTGATTCTAACTGGAGGGGGTAAGCAGCCGATATCATTAGTGTCAGGGGTTGACTGATGGATCACTTTCCAGGTGCGCAGGGCACTTTTTGTCTGCTGTGCCACCTCTTCCCTCAGCTAAACCGGTTTGTGGCAAGGCTGCGATGGAAGAGGCAGCAGCAGCACCTCCTGCATGAGCTATCCACATTGCCCTTCAATGGCAGTAACCACCCAGCACCCTTGGTTTCACTCCAGGCTTTTTCGGTTG
Source organism: Coracopsis vasa (assembly GCA_026283785.1). Taxonomy (NCBI): domain Eukaryota; kingdom Metazoa; phylum Chordata; class Aves; order Psittaciformes; family Psittacidae; genus Coracopsis; species Coracopsis vasa. The sequence goes on along the minus strand of JANHGB010031985.1, from coordinate 52,889 downwards.
TAGGGCAGTCAATTAAAATGACAAAATGATGCATGGTGGGAGAAAGGGCCTCATTATATTGTTGCTTGTACTTTGTAGCTTGCCATCACACCTAATGAAGGGCAGTGGCTGACAGCCTGGCTTGCAATGATCTTGTGCAAAGTACAAGATGCGTCACAGTAACACCACGACAGACACCAGTTTGGGGGTTTTTATTGTGTGTCTGATAGCTCTGATAAAGATGCAAGCCTGAAGGAAGTCAATTTAATCCTGTATTCATGATTGTCAAGCGTGGAAGCTAGGCCAGTCGTGTTTGTTCTACACTAAATTAAAACCAGTTTGAGATCTCACTGCACTTACCTTGGCTTGCCTCTGCCCGGGTTCTTTGGTGACAGAGCAGGCATGGTTTGAAGTGCTGGGGGGCTACGTGTTTGAAGATTTTAAGGCCAAAATGTAGCCATTTAACTGCCAATCTGACCTGTGTAACTGTGCTTAGAGCACAGGTGCTGGGAGCACCGGTGGCAGGGCCCCGCTGAGGGAGCTGAGCGGCAGCCACGGGCCGGACACGGCCGATTCCCGCTGGTTCCAGCAGCCCCACACTGGGCATCGCTGAGCCCCTCAGCGGGGCCTCGGGGGCCTTGGGAAGGTCAGTTTAGGAAAGAGCAGGGCAGTGCCGGGAGTGAGGGAAGAAGTGTGAGGAACAGCCCCACGGCCGTGGAGGGGCCCACAGGAGCTGGTGTTCCTAACAGGAACTGCAGCCGTGCTGGAGCAGGGGAACATGAGAGGAGGAAGAAGTGGCGGAGAGGAGCCGTTGTGGACACACCGTATCCCACCATTCCCCACCCCTGCTCTACTTGGAAGGAGGGACAGGTAGAGGAGTAAAAAAGGAGGCGAGGGGAATGTAGTTTAGTTGTTTTGTCTTTGTCACAACTAAGCCTATTTTAATTGGTAATTAATTAAAATAGCTTTTTCCAAGTCTGTTTTGCCCATGACAGTAATTGGTAAGTGATCTCTTTATCTTGACCCACAAGCTTTTTCATCTTCTCTTCTCCTTCCCATCCTGCTGAGGGGGAGTGAGGGAGCAGCTGGGTGGGTGGCTGCAGCTGGTCCAGGTCGACCCACCACAGTATCATATGCTATAGGATTTTATATAGCAGTTTCTTCTGGGGGAGGAATTCTTTCTGCATCATGTGGTTTAACATCCAGCACATAACCCTTCTTCTCAAATGTATAGCACTGCGTACTGGAGTGAAATCTTAAGGTGGGAAGGAAAGAGGTAGAGGAGGAATGTGTGTGACAGATGAAATGGGACAGTGTATCCTGACCAGCATTTGAGATGCCAACAGGTTCCTGTGTTCATAGACTTGAAAGCTCAAAAGACCTGCTGTTCTGGGTTAGATCATGTATCAACAAAAATTCTACACAGTTCTTCATTAGCAAATCAGAAATGAGTCTACATTTTCTCATAATTCCCACATGTTGGAAATGCACAGCATGACAGTCACTATTTGAACGTGCAGCAGAAGTGTTTGGGAAATGGAGAGCTTAACAAAGAACTTACAGTGCTGAAACAAGCATGGTAAAAAGGAGGTAGAATACATGAAAATATCTTTTTGTCCTTGCAGAAACTCAACATATTGCATGAAGGTATCCATGTCCTTGACGGTAGCTGAGAATGAATCTGGGCTGTGCTACAACAGCAAGATCAGATATCTGGAAAAATCAGAAGTCACTAAAACAAAGACGATCTCTTGTCCTGATATTGAGGATTACAAAACAGCCAGTCAAGAGCCGGATGTGGTGTGGTACAAGGTAACTATTGCTGTTGTATTGCTGTTGCGCTGAAACTGTACAAAACTTCTTCTGTTTTCAGACTGAGGCTTAGAGATGGCCTTTCTGAACCTGCAGTGGCTTGTAACTGGTCTGAAAGAAGTTTTCCCAATAATACAGAAGTACTGTTGAAGTGCAGGCAAAACTACCCAGCATAATCATTGTCCAACAGAAATCAGCAACAGTGAGCATGTTCCGTGCAGGAGGTTACATGACTTCTCTAACAGTAGTGCCATGTTCCCAAACCACTCTGCTTCTGTACCAGTTTCCACCTTAGTGTGATGTCTCCCTACTTGATACTGTAGTAGGAACAAAGGGAGGCAACCTTCAATGGAGTCAAGGGTGTATCAGCGCCACCACCTTCAGTAGCTCTGCCCAGTTAGTTTTTATGAAGTCTGCTGGGTAATTTCCCCAAGGTTTGTTTGCTTTTACCAAAGCCTGCTGGGTAATTTCACAGAGATGCCTTTACTTTTACTGAGGTTCTTTGAGTAGTTTTACTGATGTCTGTTAATTTTAGCTGAAATCTGTTAGATACTTTTACTACTCAGCAGGTAACTCAGCTGGCTGCACCTTCTCCAAGGCCTGTCACATCGCACACACCACTTTCAGGAGCGCATGTATAAACAGTGTGTTGCTGTAACTCTCCAAGAAAACACAAGAGTGACTAAAATATGGGTTGTCATGGAGATGTCAGGTACCAAGACCATAGAAAACTCTGGCAAATTTTACCTGTTGTCTAGACTGGGACCAAAGTCTGATATTTGAAAAGCCCTTGGGTATGGGTTGCTGCAAGAAACAATGGAGAAGAATAAAGAGCTGATAATCAGAAGGAACAAGAAATAGTTGGGCGAGAGGAAGAGCTGACTTGGGGTCTGTGGAAAATAGAGTTTAGACTGTAGGGATAAAGGCAGAATGAGTTTAGGACAAACTTGATTCAGGTAATGAAGGCAAAAACATACAAACTAATTAAATCCTTAATTTTGAGTGCTTGATTTGCCAACCTTAATAATGTTCTTTAAAGATAGTTATTTTGTGTGAAATAAGTAACATGTGCAGAACTGCTGATTTTTTTTTTCCTCCTTAGCAGGTTGCATCAGAAAAGAGCAATTAGAAAAGTTGTCATCTATTTCAATTTTTTACAGAAATCTCACATCTTGTAGTAGTAAAATGTGTGCTGTAGTACAAACCAAAGTACTGTTAGTCTAAACAAAGTTTTCCTTTCAGCCACTGAAGCTGTTTATCTTGGCATATGGGTGGATATCTTCAGTGCTGTTAATACATAAAATATATGTATTCAGTTAAGTCTGAAATCTTGGAGAAAAGAGAGAAGCTGTTTCTTGCACTACCTACCTAGGTATTACTGAACACCAGATCACTGAAGATCTCTTGTCTTTGCAAGAGCACACTGCAAAAATAGTCTGTCAGGGACAATCTTTAGCTGTCATGGAGCAGAAGTCATTCTAAGGAAGATGTATGTACAACCCCAGATCAACAGTGCTTTGTGCTGACCAAGAAAGGGAACAGAAAGGTCTTTGTTCTGTATACCCACGCATGTTATCTGGGTTGCACACACAGGTTGCGTGACGTGAGGCTGGAGTACAACAGCTGACTGACAAGTCACCACTGTGTTGTAATTGAACAGAATTAATGTGGTTTGATGATAATGGTGAGACAGCTGAAGTTGACAACTTCATTATGAAGTTTAGGTTGCTAATGAAGAGCCATTAGTGGAATAACCTGCTTACATATACCTCGTTATCCATAATTAACAATAATGTGGTATCAGTTCAGTTCTTTGACAACACCTGTGTTATCTGGGGATGAGTCAGGAAGCTCAGTAATGTGAAATGTCCTTATTAGTGTTGTGCAGAAGGGACATAGGTTATCCTTTGAAATTTATGATGAGTACTGGGGTAACTCCTACAAAGCGCACTCTGGGACTTAAGATCATGCTGTGTAAGGCAGAAAAAAGCAGGTCTCTTCTTCCAAAGAATAAAGTGATATTCTGCTTTGGATGCAACCCTCGCTTTTTAAGAAGGCATCTGTTCCCAGTCATAACGTACTAGATCCTTAAGTATTCTCCCTCTACTGTTGTGATTGAGTCTGACATGTACATGAAGGTGTAATCAGCCATCTTCTCGTGTAAATGTGCTCTGGTAGCACTGGGGGGCTATTCCTTTTCATTACGCTGAAATATTCGGGGAAATTTTTCATCCAGGGGGAGAGCATAAGTTGTGCAAAATAGAACAGTAGATAAATAAAAACAAGGAAGTCCTCGAGGTTCCTTCTTTAAACGTTTGGCTGAAAAGAGAAATCCTATCAGTCACGAGAACCTGCCAGTTTGCTGGTAGTCAGGGAGCTGGGACTCGTGACTGATGAAATACCATCAGACAGAACAGTAATGGTGTGAGCCCACCATGTGCAGGACTTGCGCTGCCTTCCAAAAGGCTTCTCTGTGTGGAGCGAGTAATGAATCTCAGCCAATAATTACATTGATTTACAGGGAGTTAACTGTAATTTAAGCATACTCTTAAATAATTATGCCTGAATAGATTTCCACATGCACAGTGTAGAAGTAATAAAACATTTGCTGTGAGGATTTGTTTTAATAGTAGTATGAACTTCACTTCTGTCTAGAATTACAGTGATGAAACAATTAATTCCACTGATCTGCACACAGCTCTGTTAGGCCTGGCAGAACAGTTTTGACAAGAAGTATCAGGATTCTTTTTAAATAAATGTATGTGTCAAGTCAGGATTGATTGAATGAACAGGATTTAACAGTAAGAGTTTCAAGAAAAATCAATTGGCAGAGGAAAAAGGTATGTTACATCTTGAATGTGAAGTCTTGATCCATTCCCGCTATCTCTTTCCTTCCTCTAGGTTGAAGGAAGGGCTGTGAAAACAATCAAAACATCAGGTGAGAGGCAGGTAGTTCTTATCTGCCCTACAAAAAAAGAGAGTTACTGCGATGCTGCCTCTTGAATTTGGGGGAAAACAAAAAGAAGCATAGTAGTGCTTAATTTAATTATTGGGGGGAAAAAAAACCCAACCAGAAGCATTTGAGATGTCTAAGGAGAATAACTAGGCTACAAAAAGAAGTTTTCAGATTCTTCTAGCAGGTAAACATGGTGCAGAATCAGGAAGGAGCAAGTGATTTGTTAAGCAAGCAAGAGTTGTGCCGTTGAGCACTTCCCTTTTCAGAGAAATTAGCAGACCTCTCGCAGTAAAATCTAGATATGAACAGTTTTTTGTTTTCTTTAACTGGTTTATTTCTCAACCATTTTTGTTGCTTAAAATACAGATTGTTGTGATTTCCCAGCTTCTCCCCTTTTCGCTTGTAGTTTTGTGTATTGAACTAGCCTGTGAAAACTGGGCAGAATAAATCAGGCATTTTCAACATATGTTTGGAAAGCCTGCATAGTCAGTAGAAGAAAAATCAGCTAGCTAAAATTTAGGAAAGAAAAGCTTATAAATAATTTCTAATATGAAATGTTTTAAGAAGATACAAAAAGGAAACAATTAGGAAATGAGTGGTACAATTCCAGCAGAACAGTTTCTCTCTGTAAAACCACAATAGCACCAATGTTGTTTGTGCTATACCCTTAATCTCTGTAGTAGTAAAGGTGTTGCCCTTCATAGTGCAGATATGTAGTGTATAAAAATATAAAGCATATGAAAATGTATTTTTGATATCTTTGCTCCCATACTTTTAAAAATAGAGAATATAAAACTGGTAACATATCTAAGGGTTTTTCAGTACTGCACTGAAAGAAAGGGTGCTTACCTGAAATACGCTTACTTTGTGTATTCTGGGAATTGTATTCCTTCTAAATTAGGATTGAATAGAACTGAATCATATTCTCTGCCCAGTGTTCAGATTTAGTTACTCCAAGTAGGTGGTTGATGTACCTTTAAATAGGACTGAAAAATTGAGTGCAAATCAGAAAGGATATAATGGCATTTTCTGGCTCAGAGCTGTGTCCTGCATTAGTCTTGAGCAATGTCAGTGTGATTTAGTAACAAAAATAAGCTCTGATTCCTTTTAACACAGCAGATAGGATCTGGATCCTGATCATTCTCTGTCATCGCTAAAGTAACATTCACATGCAAGAGAAGATTACTTTCCTTACAACAGAAACAGAAAGATAACCTGAACACTCTGTTACCTGCAGTAGTACTGCTCAGTATCAGAATTTGAAATCTGACCACATTGTAACTGAATTTGGTCTACTGTGGTGGGGATAAATGTTTCATTTTCAAGTGCAAGGCCAGAGGCTCACAATCCCATCTTTCTATTTCTTTATTATCATTGTTTAATTTAGAATCTGATACTGGATTTTCAATGTGTATGGAATCCTATGAAAAAATGGTGTTTGTGTTATCTGATCTCTTGCTGTTGTGCAACATATTTGCATGTCAATGAGTTTTCTTGTTTAGTTGTTTTCTTAAAAGAAAGCTTTGTTCTATTTTGTTTGCTGTATTTCTGACACTGCTGTTATAGTCAAGCAGAAAATGGGGCATAGGTCTGGGCTATTTACAGGAATCTCTGAAGTTGCTGAGTCTGAATGTCACTGATGCAAGATTGTTAGTTGCAGTCTGTAAGCTTATTCCATGTTGCCACCTTGAGACAGGGAATAAAGGGGTGTTAAAGGTACTTGGGCCCTATGTTGCTTTGTGTGCTCTAGGTACAGAATTTGACAGAGCTTCCAGAACTGTGGGCAGTACTGCATGTTTTAGAGAACTGAGAAAAATGTGATTTTGTTGGCAGGCAGAGCAGGTTTGATGTTAAAGTTGTTGAGAGACAATAAATGTATAATCTTAAAGTATCATTTTAAAGAGACAATGTTCAGATTATGCCTGTGCTTTTTAGTCCAGAGCATTCCAAGAGGTAATTAATCACAAGTACCATTAACGTGGTAGGTGACTGATCTGGCTGCAAGATACGGTATATTAGGAAATGAAGAGCCTCTTCTTGCACTGCATCACACACTGTACAGAAGGACTCAAATGCTGTTCCAGGAAGACCACAACTAGTAGTGATGAACCTAAATTTGCCAAATAACAGCTGAGGTCTGCCTGGCAAAGTCAGTGAGAGTTGCAGACCATTAGTGCCATGTACTCATCAGAGGATGCACATGGGGTGTTGCTAAAAAGAGCCCGGTGACAGGAAAAGTCTGAATCAAAGCTTATAAGAAACGGGACCATAAGGAAGCCATGCGTCTGGATTCTCTTGCTTACAAAACTGCTGTTTTTGCTGTTTTCTTCTGTTGGTAAATGGTTCTAGCCTGAGACTTTGTGTAAAGTTTGCCTTCAGGCTAACTCATACAGATGTTGCCCTTACTCCCCTCAAACAGAGATACATTTTAATGGTCCATCCTAAAGTAGAGATCTTGGCAGTTGTTCATCATGAAAAAGAGAAGATACTTAACCATTGCTTCAGGGTACCACATATTAAACACTGCCCATGTGATACCGTAGGAATTACTGAACCTTAAAACCATTTCTGTTTAATTTCTGTCTTCAAATTAATTCCAGTTTCAGATCTTTGTGCTTTCCAAAATTATATTTGAATTTGAATTGCAAAATACATTGAGATGGTTGTTTACTTACATATACTACTGAAAATGTGATCGGGTCACGCTGTCTTATGTCGTACAAGCTGGGTAATTCTGGCAATGGATTTTTTTCTGCAGGAATGTAAGCCAAAAATGTGGAGAAGCGTTGTAATTCAGAAGGGAAATACTCTCTTGATACAAGAGGTCCAGGAAGAAGATGGAGGAAATTATACTTGCGAACTAAAGTTTGAAGGAAAGCTTATACGAAGGACAGTTGAATTGAAGGTTACTGGTAAGAATCTTTGTTATATGCCTACAGAAAAAATAAAGCTTTGAAATAAAGAAAAAGTGGTTTTCACATGTCAGTGAATCTACTTGATATAAGGCCAAACCAAATCCCAGTTGCTGAGCAGTCCCAAACTAGGGGAAATTTGTATCAAGATCTTATAAATTTCTACAGGTTACGTCTACCTTTTGCTCTGTACAAAACCTTGAAATGCTGGTTATAAAGCAAAAGGTAGAGCAGAACTAAGTCTTCCCTGCACACTTTAAGTAATTCAAACTTCAGTTTTGTCTTCAAAGTTAAGCAGAGGAAAGGTTGACTGAAGCTGTAAACAAGCTTTTGAGTGATTGTTCTATATTTTTAAGCTTTGGTTTAATTTATGATGATCAACGTCTCTAGGGTTTGTCTTTAGTGAAAAATCTGGTAAAACCTATTTCAAGAATGAAGTGAGGAACATTGGCCTGTCAGGGGGAAAGTAACCTACTTATCAAGAGGTCATACATTGTATGTTTCTGGGTCTGTGTAGTAACCTACTAGACAATAGTATTTTTCTGTCTCTTTTTGTCAGATACCAGAAATGACTGGGTAAAAAATTATTGCCTACTAATATATTCTTGTTCCTTTTCCATTCCACTGTACAGTGTGACATCTATAATTATTATTTTGCTGTCAGTGTCTGTGGAACTTTGCAAGTATTTGAAAACAGTTGAGGATTTTTTCAGCCTTTCACAGGAAACAATATAAACAAATTGTTAGGTATTTTCGCATTTGCGTTTTGACATCCTGATTAAAATGGGGTCATACTTAAAATGGTGATAAGTAGAACTCTACTTTCTTATATGAAATATCAAGCCATCATCATCATCATATGTATTTTTTATATCAAACTAATATATTCTTGAAATTCAATTCTTCCCTTTATTTTGAGTTAAATCCATTTTTCTATTCTTACCATTATTCGTCATTTAAAATGAGTTCTTTTCCCTGTGTGCCAGATTCATATATCATGTGATGCTTTATTGTCCATTTTTGAACATGGGCAGATCTCTGAAGTATTGATTTGACCTACCTGACCCAGACCTGTCAAATGAAGATATAATACCTGCCTTGAGGATAGTTGCTATCCTAGGTGGCATGCTGGTCTTCAACCAGAATAGGAACTGAGTTTAACAGAGTGAAAATGAGATGCGCTTAATTCAATTCCCCATGATGAATATTCTGTAGATAACAGACATTCTATGCTCTTCCTCTCATCCTGACCTTGCTACAACTCGTGTGTTCTCTTCATTATTTGAACAGTGTGGTATATTCGTACACAAATTTAATGAATTTGTCTTAAGCTAACTATAGTATGCATTATTATTTGTTTTATTAAAAAGTTTATGACCTGAATAAACATGTAAATATGGAATATACAAGTGTTCTTAACTTAGCAAAATGTTTGAGAATTGTTCCCCTTGTAATTGGTGTGAAATTCATATTACATTAAATTTCCTTTAGTTTATAAAAGTGCATTTATTAGTAAACACCTTTTCCAGATTTAAGTGTTTGGGAGACATATCTGATATTATGTGTTTGCTGATTGAATCTCTCTAGGTATCTCTGGAATAAGCTAGTAAATTCATGTAGATGGCAACCTGAAAGTATGGATTAGAACCATGAATGTAATAGAACCATGTAAACATCTTATCTTACAGCTTGGTTCTTGACCAAGTTTATTTCTCCTGTTTCTGTTTTGTTTCAGTCTGTGAATTTTATATGCATGTGGGTTCAGATCTTTATGGGAGAGAGGTTAAAGAAAACTCATAGAACTGGCAGCAGAGGATTACTTCTGTTGTATGACTGGCCACGTCAGGTAGAGGTTCCTGAGGCAGATCATATCAAGGGGCTGGGAACAGGTACATGGCATACTCAGGGACCTCGCTGAAGAATGGGTCTCATGGGCGGCAGAAAGAAAACTACATACTGGTGTAGTTGTTTACACACATGCTGAGAGTTCCTATAACAATACAGATTTTGAAGAGCAAGACTCTGTTGGCCACTGCTAGCAGCCATGGTAACCAGAAATTGTTATTAAAAAGTTAATCTGAATGTGGAACAGCAACTCCATGTCTCCCTCAAGGAGGGAGAGCTGCACTACCATGGAGAGAGAGGGGGCTGGGTTAGATTCCCTGCCTTCTTTCAGGAATTTGCTAAAGTGCACCACACTTGAAATATCAGTTAAGTCAATTGAATTTACTTCATCTCTTAATTGTAAGACAAGGATCTTTCCTATTTTAAAGTTGTATCAAATTTGGTACATGAGGTTTTTAGTCCTTTTTGGAGATTATGGTAGTTATGGAAGTGGCAATATGAAATAACTGATATTTGTAGATGAATGCAGTGTGGGCATCTGAAGAGTGAAACTTGATAGCAGAGTACATGTAATGCTGATGTAACAGAAGTTGGAATAATGGAAAGCTTGGGGAAAATTTGAAGATGTAGGAGCCAGAAGCAACAATTTAACTTGCTGTTGGTGAAGGTAATCAGAATAGTTAATGATATCCAAGACTAGTGCAGCAGCTTTACTGAAGATGTGATTCCACAAGGCAGCTTGATCAAAGTTAATTACAGACAAGAGAGCAGTGGTGGACTGGGTTAAGAATGACTGTGTATTTGGTATTTGTATTAGTGTTGCTTAAGCATTTATTGCAAGAAGAGTCTGCTAGGTGAGTTTTAATTAGGGGCAAAGCCCTGCTCTTATTAGTTAGTAATCCAGTGAGTATTTAAGTGAACATTCAGTGAAATCATTAGAGCTGTTAGAATATGCTGCCTTAACTTCCTGTGCCAGAGTGTTGGGACAATTGTCTGAGTAGCTGTGGCTGTGCAAGGAGAGCATGTGCACATCTTCAGGCACTGCTTTCCTCTGATCCAGTCTTGCCTTCTCACTTTTGCATACCCAAATGGAAGATCTGTGTATCAGTTAGAGGTAGAAAGGAAGCAGGAAATCCCTTCCTTCTTCCTGTAACCAGGTCATAATATTAGCAACTATGAGATGATTTGTAGGAAAAAATCTGGAGTCATAGATGGAAACTGAAAGCCATTGACGTAATGTCTGGCCACAATAAGAAGGGCAAAGTGATCTGAGTTGTATTAGCAGAGCACAAAACAAACAGGTAAAATGGCATTTGTAGAAAGGGATGGTTGGACTACCCGTGGAGTAATGTATGTGGATGGCAATGTTACTGTATGGCTTTGGTGGTTAAGGTAAAGGCAAGTGTGATTAAGATGATAGAAGGCTCTAGCAGCTGTAGGTCTTTAGGTTGTGAGGAAAAGGCTTGCAGCCTAGAATATATTCAAAAAGTATTTTGGCACAAAGTATTTTTAGGGACAAAATGCTAAGCTACAATATAGCACTAATGAGCAGTGCCTAAATCTTGGTGTTTGGGTGCATTTAACAATAATAGATTGTCAACAAAACAGCTTTTTCATCACTAGTTCTTCGTGGGTTTGTTATATTATGCAGACAGATGTGAAACAAGTCTCGTCAGCCTTTTTGCTGAAGAAATATGACAACAGTGTTCTCTCTTAGCAAATAACATATGACCTTCAGTCTATGTAAAAAATACGTATATATGTTTTCACTTTGCTTCTTGGTAGTTTTGTGTTGGACAAACAAGTGAGATTAGCAACTGCGATCCAGCCTTCTACAGCCTAAAAATATAACAGAAACTCACTTTTTAATTAGGCAATAAATTAAAGTGCACCCACATGGAAAACCCAAACAAAGTTACAGATAATCAACAGTATCAGAATTTGTTAGTTTTTAATAAAATTACAGATATTGAGGAATGTCAGATATCATAAGCATTTTAATGACTCTAGTTAAATGCCAGTGTTTATTGAAGAACCATTTTACTATTCAAATAAGAAGAAAAACCCAAACATAAAAAGCCTTGTTGGTTTTGAAAGGCGATTTATGCAACCCCCTGCTTTCCCCAGCCCTACCAGCCACCTTACTCTGTCTTGATAAATAGGAATGTTTCAATAGCTTTTGGGAGCAAAAGGCGCCACTGAGAAAAAAGTACCTGCTATATTTATCTGCTGCTTCAGCACTCTTTGTTTTGTTTCGGAGCACTAGTCTGTAAGGAGACAGGCAGAGAAGATGTAAGCAGATGTATGTTGGAGGTTGGGGAAGAGGTGACCCCTCTTATAAAGGAGCAAGACCTGCTTGGGTGGGGGTGGCCTAGATGTACCTTGACAGATGTGGCTATCTCGCAGGGATCTGCTTTTCCATGGACAGCTGTGCTAGTGGGAAAGGTTGGCTTGTTCTTTCTGCTGTGTGTGAAATGGGTGATTTGTGAGATTGTACTGATGAATTAGTGTCCAGTTTGACAGCAGAAGGTGGCCATCTGACCAGCTTCATAAACTGCTGATGTTGGATTGGAGTGACACTCAGGAATTATTGGACTAATCTGTCCAGCAGTCCTGTCCTCCAAGTTCCCTTCAACCTCTGTCATATTCTCCACAGGCTGCTAAAATGCCTGGCTGTTCCTAAAAGTCATTTATGCAGCAATATTTGTTTTGACCCTTGTAAATGACAAATTATTCCACGTGGCTACATGAATTGGATGATTCTGCCTGAATTCACTCTTTGCTCTTAGCTTTTCAGTTAAATTCTTTCAAATCTCATTACATTGCTCACTTTTAAGATTACACCTGCTACTGTTGCTAGATTTTGTTTGTGTGTTTGGGACCCATTTATTAGCACAAATAGTTGATGGTGATTTGCTATTGTGAAGCCAAGGGCTGAATTGGATTTAAAAGTGGAAACGATTAGTCATACTCTCTAGGGACATACAGAGACAAGCTACCACAGAATGTCTGAGGATATGAGCTAAAAGTGTGTCCACTGTTTGGTGGTAGTTGCTTTTCTGCACATTTTAAATCCTATTTTTCATTATTTGCAGTGGAGTCTAGTAACACATTGGCAGGAGTCGATGGGTGCTGATCAGTACATATGTAAGTGCACTCCAAGCCTTACCAGTTTACAGTAGATAAAGTATTGTCAACAGGATCATACAAATAACATGTTGACTGACAACATATTTGGCTGTTGACTGTTTCCATAGCACAAAGCGTTAAGATAAATTAAAAGCTAATTTGAGCTAAACTGAAACATGTCCTTTGAATTCAAACTGTTTACTTTTATAATGTAAAAATACAAGAATTGTTATTTGCTTAAAAATCTAAAAACATTTAATTATGATTCTATCCCAATGGCATTATGTTTTGGCACAAGCAGTTTAGTCATCTGTAATGAATTTATGAAATGCTTTAGTGTTGCTTAAATAGTTACTTATAAAAAAAAACCAACCCAGTTTTATCTCTGAAAGGTCACTGAGCTCTGAATATTGTTGTGTAGATGGGAATTGGGTATACATAAAAGCATTGCCTGCATAAGACAAAGGTTAAAAAAAGCAGGTGGCTGAGGAATAAAAATGGAAGACCTGAATACATTCAGCAGAGTTTTCCGCAGCAGAGGTACTACACTAAGGACATGTCTGTCGCACAGAGCTCTGGTCTGTAGGGATTCCAAAGTTAAATCTGAAGGAGCTTTTTCAGCAGACCTCGTTAATATGTTTGTATGGATTTTGGTACCCAAAGTAACTCTGACATCTCTGCCTACCACTGCAGTCTGTAGAGGAGGCAGAGCCCTCTCTGTTTCAGGCCTTCAGGATCTGCTCCTCCTCGTATACTTACATGGCCAGTGCTGACAGGGATGGGAAGTGTTTGCTGTATTTGGAGCTGTTTCCTTTTTCCTGGAAACAGCTGCTCCTTCTAGAGAGCTCTTTTTTCAGCTCCACATTTCCAAATGGAAAATTTCCCCTATTTAGAGTTCACCAGAATTGTATCACATCTACAGTGGTGTTGAAGCTGTCAGCAGCTGTTGGACCCAGGAAGATGCTTCTCCTTTCCCTTCTCTCTCAGCTTGGCAACTTTAGATCTTCCTTCCCTGCCATGAACAATGTTCAGTTCACACTCTGTGCTTGGCAGTCCTCTTTACTCTTGACATATGGCCTGAGGTGTCTGTCTCCCATCATATCCCATGTGAGTGCTCTAGTTAGAGTTCAGTCTTGGCAGGAAATGTACTGATTCCAGCTGAAGGCCCAACTTCTGTTCTCCATAACTTCACAGTAAACTGCTGGAGTGCAGTCAGAGAACACTGGCACTTTCTATTTTAGAGCCTAATTTTGTACTTAATAAACTATTTTTATCCGTAAGCCATAACTGCCTTCCATACTTAGTAATAAGGACAGCAAATCACAGTGCAAAATGCTTGCAGAGTAAGGGGTGGTAGATGTTTGCACCCTATTTCCTTGGCTGATGCGAGCTCATATCTCACATCTCAGCCTCAGGAAGGTGCAGGGAGAAGGGGGCTCACGGTGTGTCTTCCCTGCTGCCTACCACAGTGCGACATGGGGTTTTAAGTATCATTCTCTAATAGTGCCACAAGGTAAGATAAAATGATTAACTGACCAGAGCAGTTGAGATCAAATAAAGTATGCATTTGCAGATTTTCATCAAACACAGCATAAGTTATGCTGTGTTTGATGAAAACATATTTAGAGTGGATAATAAGCTGGTAAGATTTTCACAGTGACTTTTGTTTCCTTTTTAATTCATGGTGTTAGTACGTGCCATTGGCCAATGTGCTGTATATATAGTGGAAGAGGCAGCAGGACCTCCTTTCATTCTGGAAAACAACTCAAGAAATCTATTGTTGGGTGGAGGGAAATATTTACAAACAGAAAAGGCAAAGAGAAAAGCAGCTTGCTTGTAACTGTCGTTCTAGTAAGTGTGAAAAGAAGATACTTTTTAAATTCAGAACATAATAAGTGAAAAAGTTAAATCTGCAGGAATTCTATACTTCTGGGAGGGGAACTGCAGATTGTTTGAGAACAGAAAATCCTTCCTATTCCCTTCTAATGTTGACATGGTAAAATATATAACATTTACATCACACCTGAAGTGAAATTTTGTTGCTGCTATAACTTACACATCTCCATAGCAAGACTTCATCTCTTCTCTCTGTTTGCAGTATCTTGACACAGTCAGGGAATCACTCTTTCATTAAAAGTAAAGGATACAGAAAAGCCTGCCCAAATGAAATTTCTATAGAAGAGTCCCAAACGTTAAAACACCTTTAGTAAAAGATGCTGTTCTTAGCATTTCCTCTGCTTCATTTTCATATAAATGAAGCATTGCATCTTCTAGTATTCCAATTTTCTAGAGGAAACCTTCCTTTTTGTGACAGAAACCAAGACAGAAATGGGTTAAGTGCTGACAAATACAGTACTAAAAGACCAGGAAATTAATTTCACAGCTGGGTTCTCAAACTATTGCTGAAATAACTGCCTATTTAAAGCTACATATAGGAAGTGCCCAAAATTAGAGTTTGCTTTTGATATATTTTATGTGAATCGTATTAATTTTTATAGAGGTCTTTGTTTTGTAAACATTAGGTTTCTGTTTCTTACAGTAAAGTATTTATCTTAAACCTTTAATTTGGATTTTGACTTGTTATGTGTCTGACCAGCAGCATCCCATTACCTGCTGTAGACAGCTAACTATGTTTCTGTGGTCACAACACACTTAATAGCCACTAATTTCTGTAGTGACTTAGATTTTTCTAGCTACCTCAAGCAAACCCAGTGTGATCCAGAAAGAGTAATGTGGCCATTTACTTTTGCACATATTTGGAAAATGGAGCAATTTCCCTGCCTCTTTCACTGTTGCTTGTTCAACCATGCAAAAACCCCAACATAAATCTGCAGCAACTTCTGTGTCTGCAAAGAGTCAACAGGAAAATTCGATCAAGAGCGAGGTATCAGTACAACACGGATGCCCACGCACCTGGAAGAAGTGACACAACCAGTCGTGTTCTGTCTTTTAAAATCTCCTTTTCACCTGACACCCAGCAAGGTCCTGAAATTTGATTCAACTCTGCTGGTTTCAAGAGCACCTCATCAAAGTCAGTAAGCTGAGGATTTGGACAGTATCTGAAGGATATATGTGCCTATTCATGATTACTGTGTGAACTGTGTCACTGTTGAAGTGACAGTGCAATATATCCACAGGGATAAAAGCTCCTTCATTTTTTGTCCCTCAAATAATCCAGATTGATGACTTTTCCATTCACCAGAGTGACCTGTTAATATAGGGTTCATGAAAAACGAGTTTGGAAGATAAACATTAAGTATTACCCCCATATTTCCTGGAGAACATACAAGTTCTAAGGGCAGTGAGAAATACAGCAATGTGCTGTAGTCTATGAATTATATATAGTGTCAGTACTCTTGGTGCTTTACTTACAGCTTCACAAACTGCCTTCCCAGCTCATGAACATGCAAAGTAATTAGAATGGCAAGTAGTGTTAGTTTTTACTGACCTGTGATGTGCCCTCGTTCTCTGTCATGTTCTTGAGCATCATCTCTTTTTTTTCCCTTCAACCTTAAATCACCAGTTTGCAGTTTGTAGCATTGATTATTTGGTATTGCCTAATTTATTGATGTGGACAGCCAAGACTTCCACACTTGTTATCAGTTGCTCATTTATCTCATGATCTGTTATTGTGCACAGCAACTGTAGCTTGCTGAATCACATATTATATACTGTAAATGTCAGTTATGAGCTTCCACTTTAAGAATTGCCTTTTATTCTGGGAGCTGCTGAGCTGCATTCTCTATGTGTATTGTGCTTTCAATAGTGGAGGTGATTTAGTATAAATGATAGGATTGTGGGGTTTTTGCCCACAACAGTGAGGTAAAGTGCAGCCACTGAAATAAACCTGTACATTTTCATTTCCTATATAAAAGAGGCTTCCTTCATCATGAAAGTGTAGGCTGGATGCTCATTTTTCTTTATTAATAATAGATAAGCAGATAGAAGCACAGACACGGAGTAACACTGCCCCTGAAACCATTTTGCTAATGGTAAAATAGATACACTTGAGTGAGCAGATTGCTTTACCCACTAAAAATGCAGGCTCCCACCCTCCCAGAGAAACACTGCAAATCTTGACTAATGTTTTGTCTCATAAGAAAAGCGTGAGAATAGTTCCTTTGAAATGACTGAAGAAATTTTAATAGGTGACTGTAATAACTGTAGCTGGGGATTGGGGCTATGTTTTCTCAGCACAATGTTGATGTTTTTCAGAGCTGTTTTATGCTGCATAGCACTTGTGGCTGAGCATCTGAGATGAAAAGTTCTGTTGTGAAAGGAATAGTGCTCACTACTGAATTGTCAGCATTATTTCTCGCTATACTTATGTGATCCTCAAAGGTGCCTTATTCAAGTGCCTGTTTGGCCTAACCCTGTTTAGCTTTAAGATCTGACAGTAGTAGTATTGCTTCAGACTCTGATGTTGCACTTAAGAAGTTCACCAGAAGACTGAAGCTAATAACTTACCGATATTTGTTCTGTGCCTTGCAATTTTTAAGTTGAAAGGACATACAAAAATATGGTTGGTGTTTAAGTACCCTGTCGTTAGTACCGTAGAGCTTCATGGAATATATGTTCTTAATTTTTGTCATAACCAACCAAGCTATTTTTTGTCTTTGATAGTATTGATTGACCTCTGGTAAGCAGAAGAAGAATAAGTGTTCAGCTAGATTTGTATTTAGACATTTATGACTCCAGTTTATCTGAAAGGGATAGGTAGCTACTAGGTTACATTAGACTTTCCTGTACTGACTTATTTATGGTATGCGTGGAGTGATTTTTTGCGATGTATAAAATCATAGAATCACAAAATGGTTTGGGTTAGAAAGGACCTTAAGATCAGCTAGTTCCAACCCCACTGCCATGGGCAGGGGCACCTCACCCTAGACTATGTCACCCAAGGCTCTGTCCAACCTGGCCTTGAACACTGCCAGGGACAGAGTATTCACTTCTTTGGGAAACCCATTCTGGTGCCTCACCACCCTCAGTAAAGAACTTCTTCCTTATATCTAACCTGAACTTCCCCTGTTTAAGTTTGAACCCATTCCCCCTTGTCCTGTCGCTACAATCCCTGGTGAAGAGTCCCTCTTCTGCATCCTTGTAGACCCCTTCAAGTATTAAAAGGCTGCTATGAGGTCTTCATGCGGCTTCTCTTCTCCAGGCTGAACAGCCCAAATTTTCTCAACCTGTCTTTGTAATAGCTCCACGTCCTTCTTGTGTTGAGGACACCAGAACTGCACACAGTAGGGAACAGTGATTTCCAAGTAGGGAAGAGTGATTTAACTTTTCATCTTCCTCTTTGGCTTAAAATGAAAAGTTCTCAAAGGTATTGTTTATGACAAGTCCTATAGGCTGAAGCACTCTGAGAAAGTGCAGGAAATATATTGCAAACCAGAATGATTTAACAGTGCAATTAATAACAATATAGTTGTAAATTTGTAAGGCAGCTTTGAGTTCTTATCCTCTTATTTTTTTCTGGTACAGCCCAGCTATGAACCTAAATGACTGTTTCTGCTAGTAAAGGTCAGTGTGGTCTGTGTGGTCCCTGATTCTATTTGATCTTGTCTGGTGCTGGTTCTCTTGTGTGGGTATCTGTCTGCCAGGAGTTGGTCTGAGATAATTTCATAAAGGCTTGGGAAGATAAAAGGCTTTTGGTTATATTGAAGCAGCCTAGATTCAAGCACCAGATGGCTTTTCATCTTTATAGAGTACATATCACATTAGCAATCCAGTTGTGGATAGCTGAGTTGTGAATCTTGGGCCAGGAATGTTTATAGTTTCTGGCAGGAAAAGAACCAATTTGCCATAAGCCGTACATGCCCTTACAACTTCTCTGGAATGCACTAATATGCTTCTTTTTCTTCCTAAATGGGAAGAGAGGTGCATCTGCAACAGAGGAGGTGTGACCCTGCCAGGGCTCTGACAGCTCTCTAGCCTCTAAGTGGCTGTAGCAACTGTATTTACGCAGATGTTTTTAAGGAGAATATTGTTATCTGAATATATGTAAGTACATGTGACTTGCAGTAAAGTGATCTTATTTAGAGATTTCATTTCAACTGTGCTTCCTTTGGCACACAGGATGTTATAGAAATACAGGCAACTTAAATTGTAAATGAAATAGAAATGACAGGTACTAAATGTTCTCTGGCACGGTGCAGATGATAATATGACAGGAAGGGGCCTCAGAAATAGCATGGGAAGGATTAGATGGGCAGAGAGGAAGACCTTTGATACTTCTGCATTTTTTGATATAAAAGTCCCTTTGAAACTGGTGAAAAACTTCACCAAAGCATCAGGTTGATGAAGAAATGTAAGTTTTCTGAAAAAGTCATGAGTTTGGTCAAAGAGGAATGCTGGCATTTTCCCCTTTTGAAATACTTTTTTCCTTCCATGGGAAGAATTCCATTCTGGGATAAACTGCAGCTTTTCTGCGGTGAGCTCCAGAGGGAGAGAGTTCACTATTTTCCTAACTAAAAGTCTTTTTCCTTCACTTGCCAAAGAAGCTGCACTAGAACTTTGGGCAGTGCTGCACTCAGAGGAGGTACTGTGGTCACAGTCTGCGGGTGAGAAGGAAAGATGGTAGAAAGGTCAGATGGCGGTGCTCAAGGGCGAGTGCTGCGGTGCCTACAATGACAAAGCCCATTATGTTCTCATCTGTAAGAGATTTCACACAACCTCTGCAGAGAAATGAAGAAATGTTTCATAATTTCATAATTTACTCAAGTTACTGAAGTTAATTCACTTGGGATTCTTTTTATTTTTTTAAAAAAACTTAGCAAAGAGGAATTTCTTTTCCATGTTAGTGGCTTCCCATACAGACAGTTCAACTTCCTAGAGAAGTTGCCAACGTTACTGAAGCAGCATAGAAACTTATAGTATATATAGTATAGTTAGAAGTATGGAAGGATTTCTAGCTATTCCTTTATGGATAGTTATCAATACATTCATTCCAGAAAACAGTTATGGAAGCTGGGTGCATCTAAAATGTACATGTTGTATTGTTGTACCTGTATGGAGAAATGCCCCTATTTTGGGGTTTATGTTTGGTTTCTACATTTTCTCCACTTTCCAAACATGAATAATTCTAATACTGTCCACTGTTCTGGCATTGCAACTAGAATTGTGTGTTTCATAAGCATATACTCAGGTTTGGTTTAGCTGAAGCTCATGATGTGGGTGAGAGGTTCATGTGACCCGTCATACTCTGAAGATAAGGAGTGGAAATCATATGTATTAGTTTAATATAGACGATATTGACTGGAAAGAATTAAAGATGGTTCCTTTTCATTAAGTTTTGGAAGGCTCAGAGCAACAACTTTCAGCACCTCCAAGATCCCTGGCTATCTGCCACCATATCTATATTCCCCATTGGCCCAGACCTCATTTTAATATTTAAAATGGTACCTGTTTTCTTTTTCTAGCCCTTGAAAGGACTTTAATTCTTTTCTTGTTCTGCCAGTGCTCTGGCAGCTACAGCTGTTGCTGTCACATTTCATAAGGACTTTGTAGAGTTTAAATATTTCATTGCTGCACCAGCTTTTCTTTGGTGTAAGAGCAGAGCACTGTTCATTAAGATGAGGTGCTCCACACTGGCTCTGCTGCTGACACATGGGTTTAGCTGAAGGTGACAGGAACTTGTAACTTGCTTTGGTATGCACATGAAGCTCTCTGCAGTGCAAGTGCTGCCTGACACTAATGCAGCCATGAATGGAGCCAGGAGCTTTCCTTGCTGTATGATAGACCCCATCCAGCACAGAGACCTCATGGATCTTTCATGGGATTATGGTGTTTGCAAACTTACGTCTATCAAATAAGAATTTTAAATAGACCACATCATAGTTCCTGGCCTATGGTTTGTGCCATTACTCCAACTTCATGGCTGCATATTTCTCATTTTAAAATTGCCAGTGATACTGCGGTTGCTTTTATGCAGTAAATAGGTAACTTTCCCTTGCTCACTTGCAGACTAGGTGGGAAATAAGGCAGCAACATGGACAGTAGTTTGACATTTTAAAATGTCAGGGGGAGGAGGAAGCAAGACTAAAACTTGATGTCCTCATGCCTAAAGTAACTCCAACTACTTATTGAAATATTCTTCTCCCCAGGCTTGAGCTCTGTATGTGTCAATCCAGCTGAATATAATTGGGGCTGTTTACTTTGACAGACAGTGAAAATTTAGGAAAAACATAGAAGAAAACACTCAGCCCCCAATCTGCAGTGTACTGCAGCATACCCTCCATACACGTGGTATCTTCGTCCGTTCTTCTTCCCCCCAAAGTCCTCCATCCCTCTGTACAACCAGGTTAGGTATTTGCATTCATTCTCAATGTTAAACTGTGCATTAAAAAAGCCCATTTCCTTCCTGAAGCTATTCATTGTCTCCCGGGACCTTTGATGACATCCCCTTCCTTTGATTCTGAATCATTCCCACATTCCCAGGTTTTCAGTATGACAGAGAATGATTGCCCCTCCCCCCAAAACATTACAGACAGACCAGCCTCTCTTGTTAGGATTTCTTTTGAAGTATACAGGGTGAAAAGAGTTGAGCTGCGGGATAGAAAAGTACTGCTAAAACATGACATTTTAAAAAATTGATAAGAAAGTCTAAGGTTAAGAAAGAAGTTATTGTGCAATGCATGCATTTTCATTTCAATATTACAGGCTGTTCTTTTGTCTGAATTTTTCTGGGTGATGAAGGAAAACAGATGAGTGCTCTTTTTGGTAAAAATTCTACATTTCAAGAACATTATCAGTTATGTTTGGACACCTCATGGCATGTTTCTATCCTTTAAATAGGGTTGGTTTTGGCTTGGTGTGCTTGTACAGCTCTGATTCTGCTTTAATGCACAGACATTTGTGTTTCCCTGCTCTCACTGTTGGTAACATGCTTGGTGAATAACAGCTTGCTGGGTTTACATTATGAAAATAAGAGAAGGAAATGAAACCGCAGATCCTTATCTTCAAGCAAAGATGCCTAAATTAAAGCAAATCTTTTTGTTGTTCTTATGTTTGCTAAATATAAGTCGTAGTCAAATCCCAGAAGCTGACATGAGAAACATCTGCAGTGTGGTTAAGTGGCAATTTGAATTCTCAAATCCATGATGGAGCCATGCCCGTTAAACCTAAACCAATTAAAAGTTAAACCAAAGATAATTTCCATATTTGCATGTGAGGTTCACCTTCACTGTAAGGCGTGCTTTCATGTCTAGCTGAAAATTTACAACTAGGCTGTGCTGTAATGTTGTGGAGGGAGAAAGAGGGGGTCTCCAAATGGCAGCTGCACTCAGACCCAGTGTCAGTTGTCCAAATTAGCCTAAAGACTTGGTGGAGGAGGCTAAAACAGGTGCCTAAAAGCAATCCAGAGCCTCAAGTGGCACAGATCAGCTGTAAAATCTGGGAGACATTGCTGCTTTGTGCTAACCGAGGGCCTTTATATTTAATTCTCAGTTGCTTATGATGGAGGTGGGTTTAAAACATTGCTCCTGTTGATTTAGATTCAGCTTGCAGCTTGTTGTATAATCCAAGGACCTTGCCACTGGAGAGGGCATTGCAAGATAACACAGGTTACAACAAGAGCAATTGTTCCTCTCTCATCTGAAGACCTAGTGTACCAATTACTATTTAAAATCATTAAAGTGTTTGTCATAAACCCTTTCATAGCAGGAGCACTTTTGAAATATTAAATGCTATTTTCCTTTTAGCCAGAGCAAGGATGGGGGGTGAGATGGAGTCATTTGGAAGCGTGTGGCTGCAATTTCTTGTCTGAAGCTTATTTGTCAACGTAACAAATGCACTGCTGTAGTGATGGCATTGTTGTGTGTGCTGTGTATCACTCCAAGGGTTGTCCTGGAGGCAAGATGAGCATGTAATATAAAGCAGTGGAAGGACATAGCTCTGTTCCATCTGTGTCAGAGGGCATGAAGAGTGTCCCAAGGGACAAGGCAGATGCCACATTACTGACATGGTGCCACATCCTTGCAGTGCTGAGCAGTGGGCTGGCTGTCACAGCTCCCATGCCCTGGCTGCCTGGGCACTCCTGCGCTGCTAATACAGGCAACAGCTTGCTGAAGGCTGTCTGTGCTGCAGTCCATCACGCTGTATAGACACACATACAGTGTGCTCATCGTCTGTGCAGCTGCCCAAATTAAACATTTAAGTGCAAGCTGTATTTGCAGCCTCATCTTGATTTTCTCAAGGCAATCATTTGTATTAGAGGTGGAAAGCTGAGTCTTGCTCTGCAAGGGGGCTGGCTGTGGTGTCCTTTATACTCATTTGTGTGAAGAATAAAGTCAATTGATAGTTACATTGATGTGAAATTCATGGAAAACTGGTGCTTGGCTTTGACTATTTTCAAACTATTTCTTCTAAACTTGACCTTGGTTTTGAGTTTCTGGCCTTCAAAAGAGAAAGAGGGCATGTGAACAGATATTTTTCTTGCACCAAAAATGGCATCAGCAAAATCAACTCCAGCCTCTGATCAAGCCCGAGAAATTTCAGCCTGAAAGAAGATTTGTAAGTCACTGACTTGGCACAAAAGTGCAGCCTTGTCTATGTGCTTATATGTAGAGCTGTAACTACTGCAACAAGAGCTACTGTGGACATACCAAAGAAAACATCATGTGAGAAGTGTAGGAGATAAAAAAGTAACCGAGTAAATAGTACAGGATTTGCAAAAAATCCATTGCAGGGTGAAACTGAAAGAAGGTATTTACTAATATCCTGAGATGAAGGTGATTGTGCTCTAGACAGTTAACACCAGTAGTGAAAATCAAGGATGCAAAAGCAAACGTGAATTAAGTTGTTTTTATCTGAGGTAGTCTTTTTGATCTAGTAGCAGTTAGATGGCTGTGCCATTCCTGGACTACTCTGTATCACTGAAGGGGTAAACCCATCAGAAATAAACAATCTGGCTTCTGTTAATGGTAATGAAAGTAATTTGTGACGTACTTAGTGGTCTTCCGCCAATGTACACTTGAGCGTTTGGTCCATTGCAGACATACGTGACAATGCTGAAGAAGAGCTGCTCAGATGCACAGGCTGAAGCAGGCAAAAAGAGCTTCCATTTCTATGGGAAAGTGCAAGGTTTTGGTGAGTGTTAAGTTTCCTTTGCCATAGAGAGCAAGCTTTTCAAGCCATGCTTTGTTCCCTTGTGAAGAGAAACATATGCAGTTCCAGCTGTGAAAATTATCATGCAGTAAACTACTCTCAAATGACTTTGCTGCTTCATTTCATAGTTCTAATTTTGGAAGCATATCACAGCGAAGGCCTTCATCCAGGACTAAGTTCAAATCAAGTTTTGAGTTTTGAATTCAGTCGTGAAATCCCCAAGTGTTTAAAAATCCTTGCGAAGAATTTAACAGATGAAAAATGTATTATATGTCAAACAGTTCATTCAAAAGGTAAACAAAGGAGGGAGAAAACAGTTATTTCTTAACAGCAAAATAATTTATTCACTTGATTTTTGGATTGTCTTCTCATCTCTGCAGAAAAATGTGAGGACCTTAAAATAAAGGTAGAGGTAGGAATGCATTGAGACCAGGAGCAGGCATGCACATGCGTTTTGCTCTGTATTGTGGGAATGATGCTACATACATGAGTTTACTCAGAGCTCTTTATTCTTTACCTCCTCATCTTCCTATGGTTTAACTGCATGTGTGGAGAAACACTTCGTGAGCAGCTTCAGCTTTCCAAACTTGATTTTGACTCTTAACTCCCTTACTCAGAAATGTCAGGAGGGTACTTATGGGTCTTAATTGATTTCTGTGGGACCAAGGTTAAGCATGAGGCTGTTCCCCATTCCTTAACCAATTGTCTGTTGCTGTTCAGCAAAACATAAACAAGTGTTTTATTCTCCTAGAAGCTGATGAGGTTTAAGTACAATGCTTAAGGGCAGTCACACAGTATAAGACTTTGGTGGAACAGGAATGGATTTTCAGAAAAGGGGTGCATATGAAAATCTTTGCAGGGTCCTGTCTCCCAAGGCTGCCTCTGTTCACCTCCGGGTTTACTATACGTGACCATCACATGTCAGAGCTTTTCCAGCTGTGACAGCACTGCTGTTGCCACTGTTACACTAAAACAACCAGTCCCTTTCTCTAATGCCCTCTAATCCCAAACACTTGAGAGTATATGGGAAACTTATGCTGAATCAATACTTTATTAATAAGAAAGCTTTTCTTACACAGCTGATGATAGAAGTGAATGTTTGGCTCTTGTATTGAACAAAGTGTACTTGTGCAGCAGTTTCATCTCTGAATGACATTTTTAGCTGCAGCTACTAGAAACATAAATGGTAAAAAACCATGCTCTGTCATGAAGGCCATGTTGAAAATAAAACTTGTCTTGTACTGGCGTACCAATTATTGAAAGTGCCACTACTTGAATTAGGCCTGTCTTCATCTCACTAAAATAAATGTATTTATTAAGTATGCATATCTTTATCTCTTGTGTAATGAGAAGAACAGAGCCATATCACAGATCTGCAGTGTCTTTTGTGCTCTACAAATTTTGTGTGACAGTCACCAGACAAAAACTGATTTATACTTTGGCTTGTAATGGGTGGAATAATTAACAGTGGTGGCATCCATCACTTCTACAACATGCTTATCTCAGAATTTTTCCATTGATTCAACAGAAAAGCAGGAACAAAACGCAGGGACTGAACAATAAAAGTCAGTTGCATACTTGGTCCTTTAACTTGGTGTTCCTGCTTTGGACACCTGATGAATAAATCTCTACAGCTTCAACGAAGCGTTGCTTGATAATGTGGACACAGTCTGGGTTCGTCAGAAATTAATTCTGCAGGGGAAGAGCAAAGGGAAAAGGAAGCCCCACAGCTGTCTATGGAATTTGAAGGCTATCGAATGAGTTTCAATTCTGCTTTCTTCCAAGACACTTTCTTTACTGGGAGCATGTAATGGATAAATATTTTGGAAGTTTCCTGTCATTGTAAGACATGTGATCTTTTCAAAGGAAGAGACAAAGGGATCTTATCAAAACTGTACATAAGTAAATTGATGCTCAGCTCTGGTATAACTTATTTTGAATTTCCAGCACCTGTTCACTTCTTCAAAATATGAAGTTTTTTAAAGCAAGACCTATTGGGAATCTGACTGACTTCATGTGCTTCTCTTTCATTCTTCTGGCACAGGCTGCATTGGGGTTACTCTCTCTCTCTCATTTTTTGCAAAGTTGCTTGCCAAGTGCGGTGCTGTCAAACTTCATGGAAGCAGCAATCCCGTACAGTAGCACCCTCTGAGAACAATTTTGGAGCAAAGGAATGTTGTGTTAGGTACGGAGCATGCCATAGTGTTACCCACACTCCTGTACATCTTCCTGCAGTTCTTTGCTTGTTTTCTGCCATCGGTAGCCTTCTGTTAAAAGGTAAAGTTTATTTGCTAGCTTTGTTGCTTTTGAAAAAATAGATGAGCAATGAGGTACTGCGTAATTCAGTACAAGACACGGAGGTGTTTGCTCTCAGAAGACTATTGTAAAAATCAAGATTGCTGGGTTTAGTCTTTTTTCTGTATTGAAAGCAAAACGCAGCACATGGTGAGTATGGGAGATGTCCAGGCAGTATTAACTACAAGATTTATGAGAAGTTTAAGTGCAGTATAAAATTGGGCTAAAGATAATGCCAAGGTTAACAAGAGGAAGAAATAACTTTCTGACTGTAAATGACATTTATAATTATATGTAAAGTAAGGTTAAAAGGGTATTTGGATCTTGGGCTCCATCACCTGAGATGGTTCCCTTAGCACTGATGTATACCTCAGCATTGCATGATGATTTCTTAATAGGTGTGAGGTGAAGAAGGAAGGAGGAGTTGATTGGCATGAGTACCTAACACCAAATCAGCTCTACAGATTTTGGAGGTTTTATACAAGTAGATCTTAGTTTAAGGATGGGGCAGTTCCATGCTGCTTCCGCTTTAGGAAAGGAAAAGTGAGAAGTTTATTAATTTGCAGGAGTGCCTGTGAGAGCTCAGAGGAAGAAGTGCAGTTATCTCTAAAGCATGCCACTAATTCTGTCCAAAGAACATGATCAGAAGAGGAGGAGGCAATAGTTCAGATCACTGTAGAAACCATTATGTGTTTACATGAACCAGCAGAGGAGAATTCAGACTGGAAAATCACAGTATCTGTTTGCAAAGGAAGGAACCCAGGGAAAAGAATTTGTTCACTTTTATTAAAATAGCAAATTCACTTGTAAGATTTGGAGGTTATTTCCATTGTGATCTGAGCAGAACAAAACTTCCTTTCAAACAAGAATCTTCCTGGCTGCTATCACTCAGCTCACATTCAGATGGAGAAGGAAGTAAATTTTTAGTTCTATTGCCCTTGAAAAACAATGGCCTTTAATTAAAGAGGGATATTTTTAGTGAAATACAAAATAGCTTAACAAAATATAAAGCTCTTCTAGTAGTCATTGAAATTCAAAGTTCTCTGAGTTCTGGCATTAGCGCAGAAAAAAATTTAATAGAAATATGTACTTAATGTCTGTCACTGCTCCCTTCTCATGTTGGTTGTATTCTTAGAGCCCACTAGTGGTTGACCCAGGATGATAAAAACGCATCGCAGCTGGTTGCAAGTATTGGTACTCCCTTGCCATGGATGTTATGTGTCTGCATATAGATCTGAAGCTGCCAAAACTTCAGCCTTCAGGGTTTCAGCTCTGCTGCTAACCCTATTCAACTCATGGCTTGGAACAAGTTACTCAATTCAGAGTGTGTCTGTTTCCCCTCTCAATAAAAGCTTCAGCATACATACTGTGTGCAGAGTGTAGGATAAGTGGTGAATTCATGCTTCCAGTATTCTGTAGATAGAAGGATAGAAGCAAAAATAATAGTTGTTGTTACTGGGGCTGTATCTTCTAATTCTTTGTGCACTTGGCTTTGGCTAAAAAGTTTTCACACATTTGGGTAAGTCAGCATGTAATCTCAGAGGGTGTTTTCGCTGGGGATGTGGAGGTGATTGTCAGAGAGAGCCTGCCCCAGCAAATAACTTTTCCATAGCAGGTAATGTGCCAGGGCAGCATTCAACTGGCTTAGATTCACACCAGTCCTAATGAATGGAAGCTAGGGAAGAATAGTGGCCAAATAGTGTGTAAAGTGTTGCAGTATTTGCCCTGCATCCAAACACTTTTAAGGCAGATCACACCAAAAGCAGGTGCCTCATGAAATCAGAAACATGGTGATGGACTCAGAGACGATAAATCAGTCGCCTAAGAGCATGAGGAGGATTAGTGCAGACCTTTCAGTTTTGGCCTGTCACTTCAACTTTAGGAATGAAGGGTACCATGCTGCAAAGCACCTGAGCTCGGGTTCCCCCGGCTTTGCAGGTAGTAACATCAAATCTAGGGCTGTACAGTGTGTTAAATAACAGAAAGGAGACTGTTCATCATGGTGTCTGTGACATTACTACTCTTGTTAGAAAGGCAGCTGTATTCAGGTAGTTCTATGTTGGAACATTCTTCCTAGGGGGGAATAAAAAGATCTGGATGAGCACCATATGATTCAAGCCTACTCGGAAGTTATCCACCATAACAGGAGCAAAAACTCACTGGAGAGTCCTACTGGTGTTAAATCTCTGTGCAGAGAGTGTCTGGCATAATTTTATTAGAAGACTAGATCTGCTGTTAAAAATTATATCTATTATATCCATCCCAGAGGCATTCATTCAGAAAAGAGTAATGGAGCTCAGCTGACAAAAGGGATTTGTCCATTTGGACATGCAGAAGGGCCTTGAGATAAGAAATAATTCTCATATAAGCAGTTCCTGAGTTAAAATATTAATTTATAGGAAATACTTTAAAAATAGGCCTTTTGAGGAGATTTTTATATGGCTCAGGTTTCTCATTTTCAGAAGCTTTAGAGCTTACCTCACCTGTTAAGAGTTTGCAAATTCAATCCAAATGATTTGTATGTCCACATTCACACTTTTCAAGGCATAGTAACTTCTGAGCAAGGTGTATGTTTTGCCCAGGACATAGCCATGCTATGTTTTTAGGGATTATCTCAGGGAGCTCTGGCAGTTTCACTGGACAAACCTTTGCCCTGATGGAGTCATTTGACTTCACTGAATCGTGCAACAGGGATGGATGGGCATGACAGCAGAATCCTGCCTTTTTGGTTTTTACTCTCTGAAAGCATTCCTGGAGCAGACAGTTCTATGACAGACTGAGCTGTTATTTTAAACAGCCAGATTCCAGCTTCCATGCCAGCATGCATTTCTTGGGATGTTTCTGTATATTTCATAATTAATTTATAGGGTTCAGTGTCAGGTACTTGGCCAACATCTGGTTTTATCACCTGGGTAGCTGCCTGCCTTTACTGTTGTAATTCTGCCAAACAGCAGTCAGTTTGTCTGGCATGGTTTATTCTTCATGTACCATGCTGCCTACTGCTTATGTATCCATTGCCCAGGAGATACATAGAGAGTGGTACTTTGAGGGGTGGAGGAGGAGGTGTGTGGGTTATTTTGCTAGAAACACTGAACTATGAGGACTACCTTATTTCTGTTGAGCTCAATCTTTAGTTGGTATAGAGTTTACCCCTCCTTTAAATGAGCTCAGAGATTACTCTAGCTACTAAAAGACCCTGGTCAGCAGTTTACACAAGAGGAAGTGCATTGGTTTGCCCTTTATCTGGTTTTGTGATTATTTCTTGTTAACTTTATGAAGAAGTGTGATTCAAATTATAGGAAATATATCAGGAATGTAGCTCTAGGAGAAATCGCCCCTTTTCAAGAATTGCTTTTACATTAATGGATTTTTAGGCATTTGTGTTATCATCTTTTCAGTGGAAGAGGCAGTGTCAAAGCCCCATTTGTGCCTGCTTGCTTCAGAGGGCAGGTTAAGAGCGCTTTTAAAACTGTGTTTAAAATGCCATTTATAAAAAAATGCAAGGAAATCAGACTATGTAAGAAATGGGCTTAACCCAGTTGTCAAGAATGAGCTGTAGGTAGCTTCAAGACATGCACTAGAGTTGGCATCTCTCTTGATCTTAGTTATGGAAATATCTGACATTAATCTTAATTGCACAAAATGAAAGAGAGCCATCCCAAATCTCGGCAGAGCTTCACTGCCCCTAGGGTTACTTGTGTATTAATTTAATTTACAGGAACTGAGAATAGTTTCTTTAAAGGTGATCTGTGGAATTAAAGGTTTCTCCTTGCTCTGGTGCAGTTAAGAGGCCAAAGCTTGTGGGGACTCAATGAAGCACTTTACTCCTGATTTTTTTTCCTCTACTCCTGATGAAAGTGCTATTGCATTTAGTGAGACATTCCCAAGTGATATCTACTGTTTACTCACTGTTACTTGCTATTGTCCGGGCAAAGTGTACTTACCTCCTCAACCTGCAAGAAATATGAAATTTGCCTCTGGCCCTCTAGATTTCATATTAAGCTATTTTTCAGCCTTTAGTGAAGAAAATTCTTTTTCTTGCTGCTTTCTCCTCAGTACTGGAAGTAGCAGCAGTCTGGTCTTGCCATTTTACAGCCTTGCCATCAGCGCTTCTTTGATTACTGTAAGACTGTTTTTTGTTCTTCACCATGTAGCTCAACCAGAGACTCCCAACAGTCTGTCCACAGTGTGCAACAAGAAGTCGTTATTCTCTGCAGTGCCATGTGCTATGTTTTGGTGTTGTGTCTGTGTACTTCACAGAGGTATTTTTTCCATCTGCTTACAAGGTACGGTATCACAAGTGGATGCAGGACTAAATCCTGAGCCTGATTTTCTTGGGAATAAGAAAATGAGCGAATAAGCTGTCATGAAGCTTTTCTGCAGCTTGGAAGGGGGGTGAGGAGCAGGAAAAATACAGAATGAGGAGCGGCAGCGCATTTTGGCAGTAGCTGAAGAAGGCCAGCTTGCCTGTAAATCCCAGCAAGTCTTTTAGCTCTGAAGTGAAAATGCATGATAAAATCTCAGGCATGGAGCACTTCACACAGCCTCACACATAGAGAGGCAAGAGAAAGGGGGCATGTTTGCTTTGTTTTCATGAGTGATCTCATCCAGTATCATCCACCCATGGGCTTTTTCCAGGCATTTTTCACAATTCTGGATTTTGTTTTGTTTTTTCCATTCCTCAAATATTCACTTCAATGGTGTCAGCAAGGGGAACAGATGCATAATTTCCTCACATCCCCAGTATTTTCTTAGAGGGGAAGCTTCATGTACATGTACAGACAGACACACAGACATAGGCATGCAAAAACATGATGTCTAAATACTGCTCAGAAATGGGCATCCACAGTGAAACTACTTGCACAGATACAAGCTGTCAGCTTGCACGTGTTCTGGCTCCTGCTGAACTTTACTCTATCAGAACCATAAGGAATAGTGGCTTTTGAACCCAGATATTATGCTTTTCAAAGTGAGCTCTTGCACACCATGGTACGCCAGGGAAGGCTGCTGTGATCTCAGTCTGGTCTACAGGCGTTCTAGACTGTACATGGCTCTGTGTTCCCATTTGCAGTATGGTCCCTTCAGGTGCTTTTTATCCTGTGAGTTTATTGTAATTGCCTTGCATTGACCATTGGCTATCTCTGTAGTTTCAGAATGACTGAAGTGATCTCTCATTATGCAATTATGCATAATAGTGAAATTACAGTGTGTAATTTATTCATTTTGAAACAGACCTATGATAAACTCCACAGCTGCTTCTTTTTCTAGGAAACCTTCTTTTTAACCTTTAAGGTTGGCTGGGAGGTTCCACAGCACAGGTGAGGGGTTGTGTTTGCCTGGCAGCAGTGCGTGTCACAGCCTTGCTGGGGCACAAGAGACCAGAGTGGGAACTCCTGGGCAGGCAGCATGGACGGCACACTGAGACTGGGGCAGTTCTTTCCAGACAAGATTGGGTCAGGCAGGGAGGAGGGTACATCAGCGATCAGTGATGGCTGTGTTTGTCTGGCTATCACTATGATTCATTTCAGATCTGACATATTTTTCCACGCTTGAGTCTTAATGCAGGTTACTGTGGAATTCATCACAGAAGCCAAGCTGTTACTGCGTTCGGGTTTTGAAAGGGGAATGGAAATGTGAAACATCTTTTTTGTTGAAACAAAGGGAGCTGATAAAGTACATCCTGTGAATTGAATGTTAATGCTGTTACAGGGCACATACTTGAAGGATTGAGATGTTCCGTTGAGAGCAGATCTGATCACAGGCCTTTAAGTGAATACAGTGCCTTTTAACTCCCATCTTATTTCCATTTAGAAGCAATTAAATGATTTTCAGATTCAAATGTGAATTATTTTATGGTGATTTAGATCTTCATACAGACAAGGTATGAAAGTATCACATTTTTTATTGTACTTACGTTTTAGCAGAAATTTATAATTAAATTGACATGTTGCTTTTTATAGAAGCTTTAGGTATTACTCAAGAACTCTTTACAGCTGGAGTTGTTTTAGCTCCTAACATTAACAGCTGTGTTTTAATGCAGCCTCAATGCAATTACACATGATTAAGAGACAGAGATAAGTTTTTAAAAATACATATTTAATTGCCAGAAAACCCCCAACTATCAAATCTTTAAAATTTCTGGTTTGTGAAAAGCTGTCTCATCAATATGGACCTGCCCATGGAAATGCATGGATAGTGGTGGACATGCCAGGGCATTGGCAAAAGTAAGAGTGTTACAGGAACAGCCAGGAGGCTGCTTGTTCATGCAGTCACCTCAGAGAGACTGAAGTTCACATCTCCAAATATTTGCTCTTTCTACCAGACCATTGCTGCCTTTGTTCTGATGTCTCCTGTTCTGATATTTATTCAGTGTTTTTTGGAAAGAAAGATCAGATTAGAAGCAATTTGGAAAAAAAACCTGTTTCCTCCTACTTCCCTGCCAGATTGAATTGCTGTTTTCTGATTGTCCCTAAATCATTGCAATTGTAAAGAATAGAAAATGGACATGAATTATGTTTAACCCGGACTCTCAGTCTTGGCTTGCACACTGTACACGTATCAGGCTTTAGGGGATCCCTTGGTGTCATAACCTAAGTGGTTTCAAGATCAGAGAATCATTCTGTTTAATGCTGTTGTCACAGGTGATTAACATCAGGAGCATCTTCCCGTTGCAGTGTTTCGTTATCTGCCCTCAGCAGTGGAAGGGGAATTGCTTCATGCCACCCCTGCTCTGGGGCGGGTGCATCCTGGAGTGCTGTGCCCAGCTGAGCTGACTGCTCCTCACAGCCCAGAGATGTGTGTAAAAGGACAAATGCCTTCTGCTGTGAATTGCAGTGTAGCCCTGGGGACTGATACCAGAGCCTGTTGTGTGTCTTCTAGCTTGTGTGTAGGATAGTGCTATTATATTCCCTGACAAATGAATTAGGAAGTCCTTTATTTGTGTTGGATGACAACAGGACAAAGATTTCCTGGAGTCCAGAAGTCTCAGTAACTCAGCAGAGCACTCAGTTGTCAAAGTAGACCTTGTCCTCTCTTCAGCAATTTGAAAGAATATTTAAAATGGGAAGCAACCAACTAATGAGGAAGAAGACTTCTCTGGGGCTGGATGTTTCTTGTCTCGCAGCATATTTCTTCGTAGTCTTAGGCGCTATTTTGTTGTCTTTAATACCTCTTGATTGCATCTTGTTATCATCTTGTCTTGATTGGCTTTGTGGCTTGTTACACAAAAAGGGTGCTAATCTTTGTTAATTAGTTCCTTATTAGAGTCAGTTGAGATTTGTAGCACAAGCAGCAAGCTGTATTTGTGATGAGAAATAATTGGCTGCCAAGGAATTCTGAGCGTGAAATCATGCCAGTATAAGTGATGATACTTTAATATTTTATGTGGGTTTGTATGTATTTACTACAGTATTTCTTGGTTCTTCCAGCTGCTGTTCCCAAGATTTCTTTTTTGTCCCGTAGTTGTGTTACTAGTTTGAGCATAGCTTACTTTTCCAAGATATTTATTTCCATATTGCATTCTATGATTTTAGTATTTCATTTGTAGTGAGCTATTTTGTTCAGAAAATTGTCTTCTGTAAATGGCAGGAAGGATTTTTATTGCTTTTCACACTTTATCCTGTCACAATTTTTGCTGTGTCATAGGATTGGATATTATAGGATCTTTGGAGAGAATGTTAACACCTGAAAGGTTTTCTGGAGAACTAAGTAATAGGAAATGGGATGTAAGACTGTAGCACTACCTTAAATCAGTCAGTTACATCTGTGTTTTACCAAAAATCCAAGTCATTGCCCCTGTGTGCGGTCACACTGGTGATGCCCAAGGCTCCGTGTTGTGGCATCACTCACAGCCTACCTCAGGTGCTGCTTCAGGAAGGAAGATCCCATGGGAACTGAGTGTAAGGAGTAAACCTCCTCTGTGTTTGCTTAGTTCTGGGACATACCCCAGGAGATGAAGCTGAACCCAAACCAAGCCTTTTGCCTGACTTTCTGATATGACACAGTGCTTTTCTTGGGATGCAAAAGAAGATGTGCTTTAAAGCATTAATCCACATCAAAACAAACAAAAACTTAGGAGACTGAGTATTTTGAGACCTGTGTTCTCACTGTGCTCTGCTCCAGCTCTGATGTGTTGATCTGGGTAGTACTCCTTTCTCCTCTGTAAAATGGAAATATAGACAGCCCTGGGAGCACAGTGATGAGCTGAACTGTAGAGAAATTGGGCCTCTTTTTTGGCTAGTGGTGGTGGAGAATCATCTTGGGCCAAAGCGGGCACCTCTGCAGCAGAATTTCACTGTCCCAGTGTGTTTGTACATGTGCCATATGCTCATTGAACCAAGCAACAGGAACAAGCAGAGGGAGAGAATATGTGTGTAACCTTTAACTTAGCTTTTAGTCTATTTGTAGCTTAAGTACTTATATCTATTTGTTTTGATAGCATGCAGGGCTCAGTGAGATGCCAAATGTTCTGGCTTCTGTGTCAGGTTCAGCAAGGCTATGTGGAAGTGTGGGATTTCCCTGATGCATCTCCCTGACAGAGCCTGGCACAGCCTCTCGCAGCGCTCTGCCTTGCCACAGCATACTCATTTCAGCAGGATTCCTCATAATTATGTAGATTACTGCTTTGCAGAAGGGTTGGGGATATTCTTGACAGGGGTATGCTGATCTGGGAGATACTCATATCTTTGTGAGTGCTTTGATTCAACATGTTTCTTTTCCCAAATAGCAGCGGAGAGAGCGTAGTATAGGTAGTCGTACATATTAAGGGTGGTTTGCCACATGAAAGAGAAGTGGGGCAAAAAGCCTGAGGAAGTAAGAGAGAGGTGTCAGTTTGAGCTATACTTGGTTAAGAAATCCTTGGGTTATATGTTCCTCTCAACTACTGTAGTGTTTTGTATATCATTAACATAGATTTTGCAGAGTGAAGCAGAAAAGTAAGTCAATTATTTCAGTCCCAATGATAAATTTTGAAGTAGTCTAGCTAGCTTACCACTTGTTTTCTATTCCCTTACATTGTGGATGGAGCCTATAGATGTCCCTCAAATATGTACTTTATGATTTGCTTTTTATTTTCCAGCAGTACATTAATTTTATAAAATTACCAGAATATTTATTCTGTTCCAGTAGCACCCATAGAAAAACTATTATTGTAACTGTCCCCAGAATCACATTTATTTTGAAGATTACTTTGAAATGGTGGGGAGGCATTCTGGAGCAGGTTAACTCTGTTAAGTTACATAGATGGACTTTTTAATTTTGAGAAAGTTCAGATCTCTATTGCTAAAATCCTGTGGGACTTTTACCTTCCAGGGGCTGCAGCTTCAGTTCTGCATATATGCCCCTAGCTGCTTGTTCTCTTAAACAGTAGGATTTATCTAAGTAGGATTTATCTATGTAAATAATGATATTCAAAGACAAGTATGTGGGAATCATGCTTGCTATCCACAGAGTGTGCTTGCCTCAGTACGGTTGCTCTGGTATTCCCACACCATACTGAGCTCCACTCAGTTCTTGGGCATGACCCACGTGAGGGAGGACACGTACCAGTCAGATTCCAATAGCCCTCCCCAGCAACTGTGGTGGCAGCAGTTTGGGCTGTGCAGCAGCTTTGCAATTATTTCATATGGCAACGCATCCGCTGTACCTGCAACTGATATTGATCGTACTGTGTACAAATTTGTAGAGTCCTGTGAAACAAAATCCATCCTAACTTTAATCATAAAATTATGTGCAATAAATAACAAGGTTTGTACTAATTTATCAGTCTTTCAGCTTACGTTTCCACCTCTAATCTCTAAAATGCTGTGTGAACCATGGTCTGGTCATGGAGCTTTATGTTACAGTTTGTAAGTTTCACCTTTTTTTTCAAACAATATAATTTCACAACAAATAGATTTTAAAAAATAATAATACAAGAAATCAAATGCTTATAAGCAGGCTAACCTCTGGGCTTTCCCTTTGTGGGTCAGAAATATACTTTCTTTCCCTTTGCGTGGTGGTCAGAACTCATCTGCAAAATAATGTGGTGTTATTTTTCAAGAAGTCTAAAATAGTTTTGATATTTGCATTACTGAAGTATCACAGTACATACCAAAACTCTTTTTTGCCTTTGAGATGCTGCATGCAGAGTGATGCAGATTTAAATTGTGTATAAGGTATTTTGACAATGAAATATATTTTAAAACATAAACTGAACGTTTGTGAGTTATGAGCTTTATCCTCAGTAGTCAGAATAATGCATTTATTCCCATTAGTGTAAGAGAACTCATCAATTGGAGTGGCAAGATAGGATACTCACATATATGCAGATTCGTGTGCTCTTCTTACTCTCAACTGAATAGTTGTGTTTAGTTCATTATCTTAAAGCATGCTGGTAAAAATGAGCATAGCACCCATTACAGACTGGTGAAATAAGCTGCTTACCTGCAGCTGACTCTCTAGCCCATAGTGATAAGCCAGTCAAGAACATACAGTCTTGAATTTTGTATTAGTGGAACACTTTGTGGCAATTTCTCAAAGATTAAGTTTGTGCTCCAAGTTGGAAGCCCCTAACTGAATGAAGATACGACCCAGTGTGGACGTACTGACTCTTTCAGTGCTGAATGGCTATTTGCATGTCCTTTAGTGAGCACTGCTGCTGCTGAAGCACAGAATTTCAAATACAATGAAAAAAAGAAAAGAAAAAGGGGAGGGGGTGTGAAATCGGTGTGGGGTACATCAACAGTGTATTGGAGAAGTGTATACATGACCTGTGATTCTTAAGCTCTGCTTTGAAGCTTTCAGTAGGAAGCCTTCAGTAACCTGATTTTCAAAGTGAAGTGAACCTCTGACACTGAACAGCTTCAGCCAAACATGGAAAATGCTGTGGAGGCAAACCAAGCAGTGGTTGATATAGGGTATATGTATATGTATAGTATATGCCTCTGCTCCCTGCATAATGTTCTCTTGCTAGTTCTTGCTGCATGAATGTAACTTGCTTCAGTGTTTAACAGAAAATGTCACCAAAAGATCCTCTTAATTCGGGAGCAACTGCTAATCATTAGGTGAAGCAGCAGAATGGGCAGGCAACTGGCCTTCTGTATCCCTTCTGAGTCTCTTCTCTATTCTGGACGTGTAAGTATGTGCATAAAATGAACATTATAGCCTAACATTTGAAGCAAAGGTATCATCAAGGGACAAATCCTTGTCAAAAGAAGACTCCTCATCTTAATGATTGCCTATCTAACAAGTTAAGAACATTTTTATAGTGGAACTAAAGAAAGCACAGCACAGGACAAAGTCACAGTCTGGTCAAATAACAATAAAAAAAAGATTATAAAAGAATACAGTAGCACCTGTCATTTAAAAAATGATGAATCCTGAACTAAAGCCTGTCTTGAATAGGATAAGGATGCAGCGCGCCACGAAATACTTGAGGGGATTTCTTTTAATAAGACCTGAAAAGTATGCCTTGGGCATAGTACCACAGAACAGAGATTTGAAAACCTCAAGCCAGCCTTCTCTTTTGCCATTGTAATTTGACCCAGCTATTGTACTTAATCACTGAATATGAGGCAGCTGCAAGTTCCCATCCCTCAGATAACTTTTTAGAAGTTCAGTAATTGGAAAAGTTTCAGCTATTTTCTCTATCATGGCTAAATGGTTAGAAAAATACAGTTAAAGCCCTTTCTCAAGCATTCCTAATGAAGAAAGGTGTTAAACTGGGAACTTCCCATTCCCAGTTTTTCTTTAGGGACATGTGAAGAGATTTTGGAGTATTAAGACATTTCAGTGAGGTGCCTAAGGGAAAGTGCCTAAGGGAAGGTGGGGAGCACTTGAGAAGCAGTGAACCCAAACTTAAAGGAATCTGATATCCTCATCTTGCTAAGAACAGGTAGTTTTGTGCCAGTGGGAGTGGAAGGTGTTTAGCCTTGTGTGAACAATCTCAGAGATTGCAATTTACTCCTGCACAGAGGGCTGCTGGAAAGGGTCTGGTGGGTACAGTGGATGCCAAGTTGAAAATGAGGTAACAGCGTGTTTGACTGCACATAAGGCAAACCGCCCACCAAGATACATTGGGAGGAGTAAAATCAGAAGACAAAGGAAGAAGGCAATGGATGTCCATTCTGACTATGTTTTTGTTATGAGAGAATCATGTGTACTGTCTGATTCTGAATATGTTTACTTGCATTAGCTCACTTGGAGTACTTTAGTTTGGGCTAAATACCCAAGCTGAGTTAGAGAATACTTGAGTTTTGCTTATATAAATTGTATGAAGTATTAAAGAACAGGCTTCCAAAACACATTTCAGACAGTGAGTCCATGTCAACTTGCATATCTTACTGTAATATTGAAAACCAGGTTCGATCAACACTTGTCAGGAAAGCAGTGGTAGTAGAGGATTATTGAAGGTGGAGCTGATCCTCCCTTGGACTGTGGGAATGGTAAAGATGGTCTCTACGGGTGCCTTAACATCTTCTGTCAGAGATTTGTTTGCCCTCAGTAAAATGTAGCAATGAAATATATCTAGTTTATACCTAGGTGCTTGCATTTATCTGTCTGTCATTAGTTCTACTCCTGAGACCCTTTCAAGCACTAAAGGTCCCTGAAGCATGAGAACTCCACCATATATTGGCCAAGATTTGACAGAGAGTGTGCGTGCATTCTGTGATCACATTAGTCCCATTTAATTCTTCATAATACTCAGTGTACTGAGTTGCCCAAGTATTTGGCAGTTAGAATTGTGACCAGCAGTTGTACTATTGATTTGAAAGTACATTGTTCTTAGATATTTGAACATCCTGCTACCTGTTTACAGTGGAGTCCTTTGAAAATGTTGCAGATTAATGTACCTCTTTATTGTAGAAATCTTACTAACAGGAATAACATCCAAATGCACAGTTTGTTTGGGAGTCAGTAATGTCATTCTCCGTGCTGTCCTCAGGCAAGCAAATGACGTTTTTAAATATTAGATTTTAGAATGTATGACAGACCCTGCACCCAAAGTACTGCAGAAAATCAAAAACATTGTCTGCTACATTAATGTCTCAATCCCAGACTCAGGGAAATTATTTGATGAAATTCACAGCTGCAGTTCTCCTGCAGACAATCATGATATATTAAAAAGTTCATGGATATAGACAGGCCGTGTGTGAACCTTCAGAACAATGCCAAAAGGACAACGAGTTTGAGTTTGGCAGGATACCACATTAATCATCTTTTGGAAGTTATTGTTTAACAGTGGTATGTAGGGTAGTCTCTTAGAATTTAAGTCAAACGTATTTAAGGTGGGATTTATTTGTTTATTTGCAGTTTCATGGGAGGAGGCAGCGCTTGTGGAAGGCACTTCTGAAATTGTGAGGGTTTTTCATTCTGTGTTTTGTCCTCTGTCTGTGAGAGGTGATTTGACATAGCAGAGTAACACTTGGATATTTTTAGTCTTATGCTGGTTTGTAACACTGTATTTACACCATCAGTTGCAGTGGTCACTTTATAAATTGGCATAAAGTTGCTCACTGTTATAGTTTCTTCAGTCTTCTACCTATTCTGTCATTCTAAAGCAAAGCCAGTGAGGGAATTCGTGTTTGCCATACATTTGAACAAGGTGAGTCTCCTCAGTTCAGTAACTAACATCTCTGTGGGGTTGAAGAGCATCTAAGCCAACTACAAATTATGTTGCATATGATGCTATAACAGTATGGTGTGCCTGAGCCCAGCAGAAAAGGTGGGCTCCACTCTTCAGACTCTGTTTTTGTGGGATAGTTTTACTCCACCTTACGTAGCTGCATATGTCCATTGATCTGCAGTACTGTTAGCTGTCATATTGCGATGTGCACCTGAACTTTGCCATTTTAAATGGCTTGAGAGAATGCTTTCCCCCTGAGTGCTTTTGTTTGTGAAGTCTCAGGATGACAATGAGGAACTGAGAGAAACCAAGATGAAGAGACAGCCTTTCGCCTAGCAGTTGCACAAAAATGGTAAGAAAAGCAGCACATGCACTTTAGTTTTTCAGTTTCATAGCCTTCATATTGACAGCATTCACTTTTCCTCCATCCTGAATGTAGAATACTTTGAACTCAAGGAGATGTGCTGCATCTTTACAAGGACGCTTCTCATGCCATAGAAAATATTTGCTCAGCACTAGATTTAGTTGGGTTTTTTAATAAGCTTTCAATGTGTCATGGTTATCTCACCCACGTTTGTGGTAGATCCTTGAAATAAAAACTTCCTTGTGGGTCAGGCTCATGCAACTCTGGTGTAGATCAATACATTTTGTCTTCCAACTGAAGAAATCTCTTACCATTTGGATTCCTCATACTAGAATTAACATCAATGAATGCAGATACCTCTGTTCCTGGAAAGATGTAGAAAGCAGTGAGAATACCAAGTACGATCCTCAGAAGAAATCCTTTCTCCACTCATTTTGTTAGTCTCAGAATAAAAACTAGATTCTAAAAGGGACCTCATGCAAATGAACTTAGGCCATATTACAAGCATTTTTCAGTTTGTGTGTAAATCTGGAGGCTGTTGGCTGGGGTTTGCTTTAAAAACAACTTTTCGCATGGCTTTGATGCAATTGCCCATTAAATTGAATTGGAAACCACTGCCTAGAGACCAGTATGGATGCACAGTTCAGGGCTGCACAGTGGAAGTTTGTTGACTGTAGAAATGTTTCCTCTTTTCATCTTTACCTTCTTCTTTCCCTTGACTGCATTCAGCTCTGAAATACTCATTTAATGTGCAATCTTGCAGCAGCTCATGTGCACTGGGTATTTAGTGATTCTGAACTCCACAGCCTGACTCTCATACTGCATGCAGTCACCTTCGTTAAAAGGGCAAGAAGGGGCATGTGCTCAGTATGGATGAAGCTATCTATATCTTCTATGCCATCTGAGCTTTTACATCTGTATCTGCACCAGTGAAGGATGAGGCCATTTGGTAATCACAGCTGAATTTTGTTGGCTAAGTCAAAATGTTCACTTGTCTGCATGTTCCCCATATGCTGGTGAACAAACATCAGGATAATCAAGTCTGAAATAAGAGCCCAGATTCTCAGATGAAAGATTGAAGGCAGACTTGCATTCATTGCTCACACATGGGTATCATTATGGACTTGAGCCTTATCTCTCAGATACTGCAGAATATGCACAGAAGCTTCTGGAAACTGTTGTGCTGCTGGTTCCTACACAGACCTTAAGGACTCATTCTCTGCGTGCCCATGTAAATCGGCCCAGGAACTGTGCAGTGCTTTCTTTACAGCACGGGCGTAGGTGCGTAACATGTTTCAGTAAATCTTAACAGTATCCAAAGGGCATGGCTATCATGTGATACACTTCCACTGAGGAGGCATTAATTTTTACCACAGAATTCATGTTTCTTAGAGGAAATCATTAGTCCATGGCTGTGCCCCATAAGCGAATGCAGGTGTTAGAATTGCTCCCCACTTTGTTGTGCTGGGTTTTTTTCTCTGAGTGAGTTTTCTTTCTCAGTGGAAATCACATTTAGCTTAAACTTGGTAGTTTGTTTTTTCCAAATTATAACCTCAAGCTAAATTCTTTTGCTTATGCTGCTTTGTTTTTTGCAAAGCTTTAAGCTGAAGTTAACCTTCCTATTAGCATTTTAATGGAAAAGGAGATTCTGCCACTTAGGAAGAAGTTTTATCTGATTTCAAATAGCAACATGGTAAAGGTATGAAATCCTGCTTTCCAGTATTTGCAAATTCCTTCTTTTCCTACAGCAAG
Source organism: Coracopsis vasa (assembly GCA_026283785.1). Lineage (NCBI taxonomy): Eukaryota > Metazoa > Chordata > Aves > Psittaciformes > Psittacidae > Coracopsis > Coracopsis vasa. The sequence continues at coordinate 11,136 of JANHGB010031985.1, read as the reverse complement.
ATTTTCTCTTTATTGATGTAAATAAGAGCAGCATTTGGCAGGGACTTCCGAAGTCATCTGTGTCAGTAATATCCTTTATAACCACATCAACTCTTTCACATTATAAGCCAGTCAGTCTTGTTATAAATGAAATTGAGGGGTTTTTTACCCATACTTGCTTTAGTCAAAGCCTATTCTAAATAATTGCTTTTCTGGTAGTTAAAATACCATTTCATAGCTTAAATGAATTCATGGTAAATTATAGCCACTTGTTGCAGTGCCACTAACGTCCTTTAGCTGAAACATTGTTCTTTTAAGTGCAAATGGCTTTCCAAATAGGATTTTGTTGCTATAGTCCCTCCTTGCAAATGTCCTAAGTGGGGATCTGAAAGAGCCCTTTCCTAAGTGGGGATCTGAAAGTGGGTCAGGGCATTGTGTGCCTAAGTAAATAATATTAAATGTACTGTCAGCTTTCCAAAGGTACTGCAGGGTCTTTCTAACACCCAAAACAGCGGAAGTTAAGCCATGTGAAAATTGAAGAGCAAGCAGTAGATTTGTTATACAGGCAAGAATTATTTATGAAAAGTTCCCAAGACAGTAAAGATTTTAAAGTAAGGGTTATAATAATAGCTTTGCAGCTGCCTGCTAGGGTTTCCATTAGATGTTAATTCTATTATTAAAAACGAAATTTGTTTTATTTATGATCCTGTTTTCTTAGAAGACACTTATTGATCAAAACAGGCCTCACCTTATCAAAAATTCAGGGCACTATCCGGATCAGTTGTCAAACTGATATATTAAACCAGAATATGTTTTAACACTAGCAGGTACAAAGTGATGTGCCCAGCAAGAAGGGGAGCCACGTACACCTACAAAGTATATTCCAAAACCACAAAGCACCCTCATGAGGGCACACTGTGATGCCATGCCAGTGGAGCCACAGTGTTTCTTGGTGCAGGACCTGGGCAGTTGGCAGGAGGAGTCTGATGATAAGAGAATGTTGAAAGGGCTTAATACTGAGAAAATTTAATCTCTCTACCAATAAAAGTACAGGGCAGGTGCCTATCTGATGGTGTGTTTGGTGTTACCACATAGGAGGGTTTGCTGACAGTCACTGTAAAAGACAGAAGCTAAAAGGTGCTAAGTGAAGCCAGGCAGGTTCATACAGGACCACAGTAGGGAGTTGCTAACACTGGAGCGAAGTGTCCATGTGATGGTGTTGGTGCTGTCTTCATCCCTTGGCCTCTCCTGGCTGGAAGGAGTGCTCATTTTCACTTGTGTAGTAACACCTAATTAAAAATGCTATAGAGATTCGAAGGGCTGGGCTTAATGTTGGGCTTAATCTTGATAAGTGGTCAGTGTGTACTGATGAAGTGGAAGAATAGGTGGCCTTGTTTGTAAAGAAGAAGCATCAGGAGGAGAAGCATCAGGAGGAGAAGAACTCACTGCAGAAGTCATTGTAAGGAACTGAGAATGGAAGTGCATGATACAAACTGGCCAACTTGGATTATTTAGGAGCCAGCCATCCTACCATGCTTCTCAACAAATAGCACTGGACTTCAAACTGCAGATCCACTAGATCCAAAGCCCAGGGTTGGGATGTTACCAGTTCAGTGGCACACTGGGTTCTGTGCATGCATGACATACAAAGGACATCTAGAAATGTTTCATCTGACCGTGGGATTATATTTACTTATCACTTGCAAGTGTGTCCGTTATCATTATTTACCACTTAGGGCATCACAGCCCCCTCAGCATAGAAGCCAGTGTCATTGACTATGTCTGGTGCACACCAGGGTCAAGAACATTATACTGAAAATATTCCTCAACTTGTGTCAGACTATGGAGATCTGCTGACCAGAGCCCTCAGTAGGGAGAATATTTATGCAATTTTCAAGAGAGTAAACGCACCCAGCTGCATGGGTCCTGAACCTGCCTACCATCTAGTTTAGCACCAAGACTGGATACCACTTCTCAGGAAGCATTCAAACCAGTGCAGGCTGGAGATGACAGGCACCCTGATGCATTTTGGATCCACTGCCTCCAGACCCATGTTGAAAAGGGTTCCACAGATGTGTTATTTTAGGAAACAGGCATAGACATTTACATAAAACACTGAGCTCCCTTTCCTAGTGAAGGGAGCTGTTCCATGTGAGAAAGGGACAGTTGGTTTATGACATGCACATAGCTCATGAGCGACACAAGCTGACGTTTCATTCTGCTTCTGCTTATTCTGTTTGGTCCACAGAGGAATCAACAAACAGAAAGTAATAGCTTACACTGGCAAGAGATCGTGGATCTTTTCAGATGACCCTGTCTTGTGTGTTCCTACCTATCACCCAGATTTACAGCAGAGCCAGGATGCGTTAATTTCCTGCCTGTTCCCAGATCCTTTGACAGAGTGTTGTAAAGCATTGTTGGGTTAAGTTCTGTTCAAAGTAATGGATTTCTTTACCGCACAGAAATGGGCCTAATGCCTTTTGTGTGATCTGATAAGGGAAATAACACTAATGAAGAGGAGAACGGTGAGTGTGTTTTTCTTCAGTCATGCCACGCTAGTATGTCATGCTGTTATAGCCTGTATGACATGCTGGTCTCAGAGTCAAACTCCTGCTGCACATGGGTTTGTTATAAATGTGCCACTTGCAATAGCTTGACCTGGGATTTGGCACACATGTTGCAGACGGGGAGTAGTCATTTAGTTGCCACATTTTGAAGCTGGTGATTTATAAATTTAAAATGCTCAAAATAATTAAAGGGAACTGAGAAAGTCACCATTTGGGTACCCCACACATTTCAACAGTACATGAAGTGTGTGTCCAGCCCAGCAAGGTCTTTGGAGATCAGAGAAGTGATTTACGCTTGTGCTCAATGTCAGGCGTATGCAATGGCTGCAGGTCTTTGAGCAGGTTTAGGATTCGGATAGGGTTAGAACAGAGACAAAGTCTAATGCTGTAGTTGAAGTAAGACAGGGGAGGGGCTGCCAAATGAAACAGGCCATTCTTCTGGAGCTTTTATCAGAAATTTTCTTGCCAGAGGTGGAGCTTTATCCTTCAGCATGTATCGATGACTCCTTTCTCACAATGCTATGTGGCAGGCAGTCTTGGCTGACATTGGCTCACAGTCTGGCTTTGTTGCTTATTTTCTATACCAAGTCCATGGAGGCTGCAGTTGCATCTGTGATGTCATTTGAACAGGTTTGGGTGTGGAGCAACCCTGTGCATGTGCTCAGGAGCTGAAATTGTCTGTCAAGTGGCATCACTAAGTAGAGGTAGAGATAGGGTTCCCCTTTGTTCCAGTCTCAAAGCACTACTGCAGTTGTCTTACTTCTGTGTCCCCTGACCATAGCTTTAACAGATAGCAAAGTAGACGTTCATTCATGTACCTTAAATGTTGGTATAAAACAGATTGTACATTTGGATAAGTGAGCATGTCCGTGCAGTTTCCCAATTTCTCTTTCAGTTTTGGCAGTATCTCCAGTCTATCTGTCTGTTGTGTAGGTTTAGATTTCAGCATAGGGTTTTGTAGAGCCTCATTCACATAAGTATCATATCTTACCAGACATCCAATCTTGAATAGCTCTTCCATTGTCTTGGAGGCCTTAGTCTGCCAACCAAAAAGAGGTCCACTTGTGGAGGAACAGACAGTTCACCTGAGAAAGGAATACGTACACCTGAGATCTGTAAGGGATGGGATGTGCCTCTGTGGAAAGCTGTGTCATAGGAACTACAGATAGTGGCTTGGTGTTGTCCATATTCCTCCAAAATTCAAGGTTTTTTTTAAAAAACAAAGAGTAAAAGGCTGTAGCTGCTGCAGCTGGGAAAGAAGCTTTCAAAACTAACATGAGTTTAAATTAGGAAGGTTTATCTGCCTGAATCTGAAGCTTGAAAATGTAAGAGCCGTTTCAGTCAATTCAGTGGCTTAATGAAGTCATAAAAACATCCTATGAAATTATGCAAAACCAGAGGAAATTCAATATCCTGAAACCCTACACCCAGATTAATCAAATTAACGGCAAGGTATAAAAGGACACATTTGGGAGATTACTTTGAAATTCACCTGGCTTAAGGGTTTCAAATTCAGAGTTTTAAGAGCCTTTGCTGAGTGCTGTGTGGCAATGCTCTGAGTGCAGGAGTTAAATACAATATTTTGAGCAGAAGTGATGGGATTTTTGTTTTTCTTTTTTCCTCCTTTCCATTTTCTTTTTTTTTTTTTTTTTTTTTTTGCCTACAAACCTCCCCAGCACATTTGTTTCAGATTGGAGGAAGTTAAATATGCTTCAAAGATACAGCCTTAATTTCATGAAGAAAAATCTATAACTGTGTTTCATATAGGAGAATGTCACACCGAGATATTTCTATTTGGGGAAAAGAGCTATATTACTCTTCCTTCCCTTTTTTTTTTAATCAAAACCTAAATTTGACATTAATTTACAGTTTCAGGCAACCAATAACACGTTTCTTTTCCTTCATAAACTGTTTGTCTGAAAATATTAACTGGGCTCCTACCTTGAATATTTGAGAACTGCTCAGTGTTCAAGCAATGTGAAAATGTAATTGGAATCTCCTAGTTTCTGCTTCTTCTCACTATCATATTGTAAATTGAACAAGCAATATGTAGAATTGAAAAAAAAGAAAGGAATTAAAACCTGAGAGGGCTGACAGCAGGGAAAGGATGTCATACACCTGAATTTATAATGTATGAATTAAAACCTGTGCTTACCAAGAGTAGCAGCAAAAATGAACACGAAGAATTAGATGCTGAACTCCAAAGTTTTACCTTCAAACTTTGGAAACTTGAGTTCAGATGCCAGATTTGCTCTCCTCTGTGACAGGCTGCTGTGCCAGCACTAAGGAGTTGGTCCTCTCACACCACACGAAGTTGAGTCTAAAACCATAAAGGATCAGGATGAATAGCAGCATGACAGTAATCAGCCCAGAGCTTCTGCTTACACTGAATGTGTTCACTTGTGAGACTGCAGCCTTGTCTCTAGAAGGCTATTATCTATCTCCAGGTGAAATTTATTTCACTACTGGGATTCAAACTGTAAAGTTTCCTGATCTGAGAGTTTTTCCCTGCTTCTAAACCCATGCTCCCTCTGCAGCAGTTGAAAATGCAGTGATAAATACGAGACTAGGCCTTTACCTAAGGCATGAAGAAAGCACTTCTTCATTGGTGGTGGAAAGCATCTTGTCAAAGCCCACATTTCATACCTCAGTTTCCTTTACAGAGTCCCTCAGGAAAATTCTGTATGCTTATAATCTTGGTGCATCTCTGACAGTCCCCATGGCTTGTACTTGTTCTGTATGTGTCTCTCCTCTACCTACCTAGGATTCTGCATACTTATTTCCCAAAGGAAACATTTCAGTGTTTTTGGTAAATCGTCTTTCTAAGAGGCAGAGGGAAACAGAAAGGAGGAGGAAAGGGACTTGCATGCTGTTAAATGGATAGAAAGAGTGCACTCTCTGGTGCTGTTAGCTCCCAGAGTAGTGTGGATTCAGAGATTTTGAGCATTCCCTAGTGGATGGTGCTCGCCCCAATCCAGATTTTCCAAATATGCTGACATGGCAGAGACGAGCACCAGAGAGAAACACGTGCTTCTCTGGAAACACTTCATCAAAGCCTGTTTGTTGTGACTGACAGCAATCAGTGTGCAAAAGAGACGGAGACATCTCTTGAGTTAAGATAATGTGAGGAAAGAGAATGAGCAATTTCCTCAGACACTGAGGAAATTTCCTGAGCTCCTACCAGCCCAGTTTGCTGCCCCAGCCAGCTCAGCTTTGTCGTGGTAAAGAGTGTCTGCCTCAGCCACTGTGGCCAAGGCGAGCACAGCGACTTCTGAGCCTGAGCTGCCTGCTTCTCTCATGACTCACATCAGACTCTGTTAAGTCAGGTTCTTCAACCTAAAAAACATGACTGCAGAATAATCCTTGTTGGTTTGTTTCCTTTTCAAGTAAGCATGAATCCTATTGCCCAGTCCTCTGTCATGGTGCTATGGGCATTGTGCTGCTGTGGACTGGGTCTCAGGGAGGACTCTGATTGCCTCAGGGGAGCTTCACATATTATTAAAGGAAATGTCAAAGATGGAGAGATGATAGTTTGTGATAGGTATGTTTGTAAAATCTGTGAGGAAAACACTGGGGGGAAAGATGGGGGGAGAAAATTGGCTCTGTTAGACATCCGTGTATTAGATGTGACAACATTTAATATTACTAGCAGGAAAACGTATCATGTATTAAATTAATGTACTGTATTATGGGGTGCTTTTATACAGCAGTTTGGCACTCTTGGTGAAGTTTTGAATTGAGAAGTAATAAAGAAAATTCTAGTGTAAAGTACACTACCTTCAATATTCATAAAACATGCCATACTTTAAAGGACCCAATCCTGTTCATATCCACAGAAGTGGAAGCTTTGCCATTGACTTCCGTGGAAACAAGGTCAGCTACAAAATGACCAATTAAATAGGATTCCAAGAATGATTTATTGTCCCCATGATATTAATTTTCATCCCATTAGTGTTCCTTTTTGTTAGTGTGACCTTCAGTCTTACATAGTGAAATGCTCATTGCTCCAAACCATGACATAATATGATGAGAATGCAACTGATAAGGCAGTAAGCTGAATCAAAAAAGGTAATACCAGTGAGCAGGAACATTCTGTACAGTACAGTGGACTTCTGGCTCACACCTTGTACTGGTTTTGGATACTCTGACAGTATAAAATCTGTATAATTCTAATAAATCAGTTATTGTGTATGCTTGAGGGATCAAAATATCTTTTAGAATATGCATTTGTTTGCTGATCATTTTTAAAGTACTTCGAGGACTGAACTATAGCATCCAGACATATTTTCTTGTGGGGGAAATTAATGTTGGTTTGCTTTTCCAAATAAAAATATCTAGCTTTGGTTCTATCAGACAAATGGAAAACAAAGGACTAATCCCTGTGGAACAGGAATTCAGTTATGAACCATCTATATCTCAGACCTTGGAAATCTTGAGTTGCATTTTCCATTGAAAAATAGAGATGTTTGATGTAGTGACAGATGATATACTATACTGTATTTTCTTTTTCTATTGCTGTTGGAATTGTATATTTAGTGAATTAGTTGTGATTTATGATAGTGTTTTAAGGACTTGCTAGTTCTTCCTGGGATAAGATGGCATATTTTAACTATATTAATGGTTTGAGACTTAAGGATAGCACCATATATTTTTGTAATCTTTCAGCAGTGAAGCCACAATTTATACAAATGGATTCACTCTGTCTTTAGCTCAAGCAACTCTGACAAAGGATGTCATTTGAAGTAATGTTGCTCATCATTCATAGGCGCAAAAGCTTAAGGCTTCATTGCTTTGATATGAAATTGAGTTGGAGTTTTCAACTCCTTGCAAGATCAGTATATGGTGTTAATGATAATTTAACTGTTTTATGCAGCTCCGGATTAGACTACTTTTGAACATGAAGGTGCTTATTTACTAGGAGAAAGAGATGTACAAACTTGAGAGTATGCAGGAGGAGAAAAAAAGCATTCCAGCAACAACTCAGAATTCCCTGAATGTCAGCTTTGGAGCAGTTAAAAACCAGCATTACGATGCATTCAGCCAAAAGTGGCTATTTACAGTACAGTATATTAGATCCCTTTACAGCACCTTGGTAAGGGAGTACATCATTGCAGAATAATACCAAGAGCTGGGAGACATTTCTGACTTTGGTGAATTATCTGAAATGGAGCCAAGTCCAGCAGTAGCATTTGAATACTCCCTTTTGTTGTGATATCAGTAATGAATATAGAGGGACCTACCTCTGGATGGGTAATAATCAACAAAAACATGGTACAGAAAGTAGTCCTTAGACACAGTCTGAGAATAATAACCGATTAAGACAAACGTTCTGTCTTAAAAACTTATCTAACATTACTGCTGCACTGTGGTTTTGCTTCTGTGATAAAACCCTTGTACGCTGCCACTATCCTTTTACTCCTGAAAAAACCCCTAAACATCCACCAAACAAACTCCACCCTTCCTACCTCTGTTTAATCCACTGATTCTGTAAAAAGCAGTGAATGATACCATATGGTTTATAGATAAGTGATAGATCTTTATGTAGTGCCTGTTTTACAAGTGTGCTGATGCACAAATATTTTCTTTAATTATTAATTAAAATCTAGGAGAGAAGGTGAGAATATTTCCCACCTGTAACCCTGTAGTTAGATTATCTCTATATTATCCCTTTAAAATTCTGTGTTCTGTGATTACTGATCCAAATATTATTCATCTCCTGAGGAACTGTGCTGCTCCTTAGATGTGCATCTCATGTCTGTCAGTTTAAAACGTTGCCTTACATTTCTAGAAAATGTAGAATTGAAGGAAAAGCCTTGAGAAACAAGACATAATATTTTTTTCCTGTACTAAAGAAAACTTGATTGATAACTGTTGTGCATCAGGAGGAGTTGATGGACGTGTACATGTTGATTAGAGAGAACTCATGTGGTGCATAATGTATTTTAAAGTGGACAACAAAACCAAAACAAGTGGGGGTAGGTTGTGGGTAGAACAATTCCATGTACCAGGAGCAGGTTGTCAGACTCATTGTATGATGATCATGACAAAGAATAAGATCTTGACTGTTCCCTACACTGCCACTGCTGAGTTTGTGCTCAGCTTCTCCATCAGCTTCTCCCATCCTTTGGGATTGAAGTATTGTGGATTATGGTCAGACTTTTCTAATTTTGATTTGGTAGGAAACTTGTGGGTTTTTTTTTTTTTCAGATTTTGGTTTCATTTTACATTGGAGCAAAAGCCCAAATTCTCAGAAAGCCTCTCATAAAGGCACGTCTGAAGAACGCCGCATGAAAATACTGGCTCAGAAAGGAATGGAAGCTTTAGGGTGGCATTATTGGAAAATTGGTGTGTGTGTGTGTGTAATCTTCTTTAAATGCCTGACTTTGTTGTGTGACATTGTTCCGTAAGCTGGGGCAGTAGCACTACATTATCTTACTTAGATATAAAATGGCAGTCAAAATAGTATGTTGAGTTTCATTTGAATGATGTAGTTTAAATGAAATGGCAGTTACTACCTAGAACAGATTGAATTGTCTTGTTCTCTTGTTAAAAATGTCAAAGCAAAATCTTAAATTGCTTCAACACATGACAAACAGAAGACATTTTCAACAGGAAAATGAAGTGTCAAGCAGGTTCGTTACAAGAAGCTGACACAATTTCATGAAAAATTTCTCAGAAATTACATTCCTGGTACAAAACTTATATCTGGCTGCTGGGAAAAACCAGCAGAAAACCTAAAAACTGAGTAATGAATGGTCCTCTGAGAACAGCCAAAGAGAGTCATCTCTGTTTTGAGTTGTTTCACCAACAGTGTCCCAGTGGCTGAAGGGTAGGAGCAGCGGGGATTTCTGTCCTGGCAATAGGATGGAGAAATTGCAGGAGAACAGAACCCCCTCCCCAGGATTCTGTGTACGTGCAAGTAGTTCAGGCAGGGGCAGGCAGAGTATCGTGCTATTTGGTCAGCATATTGATGTCACTGTTCACTGTTAATGAAAACAAGATGGGCTCCTCTCTCTCTCCTCTCTCGGCTACATGGTTTTGGTTCATTCCATGCTGTTTTTGTTGTTGGCTTTTTTTTCTCCATTTCTTTACATGGTTATCTTATGCCTGCTTATATTCATTTTCCTGCTGATGCAACCAATAAAGACATGATTCAGCCCAGTTTTTTCTCAGCAATGCTACACATGCTTAGTGAATAATACAATTCAAAATTTCTTCAGTGATAAAATGAAAAAAAATCCCAATAGCTAAACCTGGCTGCAGTTTTTGAAGACAGATTAGGGAGAAAGAATCTACATAAATTTTGCATGAACGTTTTATGAAAAGGTTTTCCTTGTCAAGTACAGTAACATTTTTCATCGTTATAGCAAGCTTTGGAAGCCAGGGTGTTAATCCAAAGAATGTATCAGAATTAATAGGCTGGATAGGGCAGGGTGAAACATACTCATTAACCCCCTGTGGAGCAAAATCAATTGGTAAGAGATGACTTAACAGAAGATCCATGTTTCTTATGTGTGAATGTCATTAATCTAAGAAACTTCCAATTGAAATTCCATCTAAAAGTTGTTTGTGGTGTGGCAGCTTTGAAATTGTAATGGTCCTGCTGAACATCAAAGCTGTTACACTGTGTAACATCTAATCACGGCCAAAGTACAAGTTTTAAATGGTTTCCACTGCCTTTGAGACTTCAGGTGAAATACATTTTTAATGTTGATCTTCAGTGGCTCTGTCTCATTCTTAGAAAAATTGCAGAGCGATGTTCGGTCTTTAGCAAAGGTTTTGACTCGAGGCTACCTCAGGGCACAGGGAAGCCCTGCAGCTGCCTGAAACAGCAAATCAGGAGTGGTGGCAAAATGACACCGGCTCCTGCTTCACCATGTTGTGGTGTGCACTGGCCTGGAGGTAGCTACTGAGCTTGGAGATGGCTTTGCCCAGCCCTCAAAAGAGCATCCATAGTTTTGCCTAGATATAGTACCATAGGTGCTTAGTTCAGCTGGCATCCATCGTCTATAATAATTCTCTTTTGATTCACTAATCATGGCAGTTAGGTAAAGTTCCTGACAACTGGAAAAAGGGAAATATAACCGACTTCTTCAAGAAGGGGAAATGGAGGACCTACCACCAGTCAGTCTCACCTCTGTGCCTGGCAGGATCATGGAGCAGATTCTCCTGGAAACTCTGCTAAGGCACATGAAAAACAACAAGGTGGTTGGTGACAGCCAGCATGGCTTCACTAAGGGCAAATTCTGCCTGACCAGTTTGGTGGCCTTCTGTGATGGGCTGTGGAACTGATGGACAGGGACAGAGCAGTTGATGTCATCTACGTGGACTTGTGCAAAGTGTGCGACACTGTCCAGCACGACACCCTTGTCTCTAAATTGGAGAGACATCAATTTGATGGATGGACCACTCGATGGATACAGAACTGGCTGGATGGCCGCACACAAAGAGTTGTGGCCAATGGCTCAATGTCCAGTTGGAGACCAGTAACAAGTGGTGTCCCTTAGGGATCAGTGTTGGGACCGGTCTTGTTCAACATCTTTGTCGGTGACATGGACAGTGGGATTGAGTGCGCCCTCAGCAAGTTTGC
>JANHGB010031983.1:0-15980 GCA_026283785.1 Coracopsis vasa | reverse complement strand
CCCCATCCCCCCCCCCCCCCCAACCCTCTCTAAAATAGGGTTATTTTCAAGATGTTTCAACAAGAACAGCACTAAGAGGACCTCTAGAAGCAGGTGAACTGCTTCAGTGACAACTACAAGTATAGTTTTCCAACCCTGGAGGTTTTCAGGATTCAGCTAAGGCAATGTCACAACTAATCTGATGCACTTGAGAAAAGAGACCATCTTTGAACAGGAGGCTGGACGAGATGACCTCATGAGGTCCCTTCCAACTCAATCTCCAACTACAAATCAAAGAGGATTCAGATTTGAGAGCGTGGAGCACTCACTGCCACAGTAGACTTTTCCATTGATGTCTACTTGACTACAAAACACAAAAAGCTGCAGCACACAGAGGGTTAGCAGAGGTGGTGGTACCTGAGGGATTAAGCACATAAACACACAGCTGGAGGAATTACAACTACAGAATCTATTCAGCGTGCTCAATGGACAGATCGTGCTTTGGTAACTGAAACACCCAAACCCATGATTATCAGCTAAGATTCATTTCCTAAACTTTCAAATCGATGTGTTACTTGCTAACAATATACCTCAGTTACATTTGGGTCATCAGCCTAACACCCTCTTTTCTCAACTTACATTTAAAATTGAACCATAAAAAAAAGTTAAAAAGCAATAAATGTTTAAACTTAGGTATTATTTGTTATAACAGTAAAGTACTGTTAGAGATGACTACGATTCTTCAAACTGCCATGTAGCTGATTAGGCCCAAATTTAGATCCAAGTTTGATTTGTCTTTCAGTCCTTCACAAAAGGCTCTTTTCTAAGACCTGTCTACAGGGCGCATACAAATTTGTCATGAGCAAAAGCATCATCCCTGCTGAGCAGCTGTCAAAATGCAAAAGCCAAAATGAAAGAAGGTTCTGCATGTAAAATAGGGAAGTCTAAAAGCCTGGGTTTTGGCTTGAGGCTTGAGGGGAGCTGGGTTTTACAGTGCTATTTTGGACACAGATATTAAATTTCAAGTTAAAATACATCATAACAGTAGGGTATTTTTTGCCACTTCTAGAGCACATTTGATTTTAACACCAAACAGTAAATGCAACAATCAGCAAAAGAGCTCAACAATTTAAAGATTCGAGAAGTCTAAGGGAGCTTGACACAGACTGACAGGCTCCAGCCAAGCTTGCTGTGTAATTATTTCATGCGTCTGCACTTTGTCTTCTATCACTGAAATGAACACCTAAAGGCGAGAACACAAAGGAGACAGAATAATACATCACCCCTCATTTATCAGGATGAACGCTGACAGTGGATAGTTAGAGCTTCCTATTAGGTCTCACAAGTAGGAATTATACGGCCATTCACTCCTCACAATAGGTCACCCCTGGACTTTGAATTTTGTCAAAACTTCACTGGTTTTGAAGAACTGAGGGAAATCCAGAGTCTTCCCCGGATGAAAGCATCTGCCTTACAGTTGATGCCTTCTCTTATCCCAGCTTTGTACAAATACTACTCGGGTTGCTCTCAGCACTCCTGCGCAGTTCCCAGATGATACAGTTCATAGTTCACATGGGGAAACCAAGGCATCCAGCAACTCGACAAAACAGTGATTTGCCCTGCAATAACTTATGCAGGAATCTCTGTATCATCAAGTGCCTTCAAACATACACGGCACAGAATGAAAAGGCCAAATACTATTCCACAATCAAGGATGGAAACAAAGTATAACAGGCAACAACAGAGTACAATGATCATACACAGAATATAATCTTTGTTTCATTCAAGGTGTTCAGGTAAACTCAGCAAACGTTAAATAAGTGATTAACTACTCTTAACTACTCCACCACGATCTCGGTGCCAAACACTTTCTTTCCCAAACTAGAATTTGGAAGAACAATCCTGAGCAACACAAAAAGAAAAATTTAATTTCAATGCAAATACTGCTGCATGGAATTCTGGTTGCTAAAATTAGAGGATTTACTATAGGATTCCCCCAGCCATGACTCACAGATAATAAAGACTGCCTGCAGTCAAAGAGAAAAGTCAAAACTAAGTCTGCCAATGTTAACAAGGTTTTCCCTTGTCCAGACTGCTTTACTCTCTGTATTACCCATGCAAAGGTAAGAATTGGGAAAATAAACTAATAATGAGGCAAATGTATCTATGACCAATTAGAAATGTGCATTACACCATTAAAACACTTGTTCTCAAAATGACATACACACACTACTGAGTAACATAACTGAAATTATAAAGACACTGTTACTCTTTATTAGTAAAACCTATACAGCAAAGAGGAAGTACCTTGCAAAATTTAACCATGAGGAATGAAAATAACAGCATCTATAAAGGGATGCAAATCAAATCACCCCGTGAAGCTTCCAATGGTTGCATTTTATTTATGTTTTCCATTGGCAATTGAGAAAATGGGACTAGCAAAATGATTGTACCAAAAGAGTTCAAATTATTACAAATGGTGATTATGTTTAGAGGAAAACTATGAAGTCATCAGCTGGAATTTACTACCCAAGGTTTTTTTTGCTTAACCCATCCATAGGGTACATCATAAACACACGAATAACCAGAGAATGCCCTAAAGTGAAATTAAAAAGTAATACAGCTATTTTTAACATCAAGTAAAGAAAGCAGAGCAAAGCAGTTCTCAAACTCTGTATCCTTTCTAGTTCTAAAGGGCATTTATTTACCTTTCTCAAACTCAGAAGCTTGGTTGAGGGGTGCTGAATGCAGCCGCTTGATGCAGCACTGCAGCATGGGCAGCCCCCCATCACCCACCACAGTCCCCAGGAAAGGGAATGGCCCCATTAATCCCCAGGTAAATTCCCATCTGCAGTTCCTTTTTGTTGAAACTACAGGGGACTTTAATTGCCTGCATTTTCAGGTACAACTTAGATTTCACAGCTGTTTTTACAGTGATATACCTAGGGCTTCCTTCTCCTTAACACTACAGGTTTCACATTTCAAAGTACTTTTATCCCCCTCATAGTATAGCTGTTTAGTTTTCTTCTCAAATGCCTAAAGGTTAATAAACACATTCTCAACACGTTCCTATTGCCATTCTTGCTACTCCACCAAAATATAAAGACCTTCTCCCACCCAGCTTATTATGGCTCTGCTCTTTCTGCTCGTCATCTTTGACACGGGAATATACAACCAGTGCAGATGGGAACACTTCCTGTAATGTGCTTCTTAATTTGGCAAGCTGCAGTTTTATTCTTTTCAGACTGATTGTCTGCTGCAGTAATGCTGCCTCTAATCACCCTTCCCAAATAGTAAAGCTAAAAAATAAAGGGGCTAAAGCAATCATACCATAAAAATCACAGCATTAGAGAAAGCTTTGATACCATTAACTGCATACAAATTTCCTCTCTTATCTAGCTTGTTCTTCACTGTCTAATTAGTTCAACCACTGGTAGTTTGTGTTTCTTTTTTTTGACACAGAAACAAGCAGTTAAATGGTGTTTGAATCTTTAATTACATATTAACATCTTCATTCTTAACTTTCTTTTTCACTGAAAGTACAGGGATTCCCTACAGTGCACTATTAGTGTTCTGCTCTAAATGCTGCAAGGGCATGTTCTAATGGTTGGGACTATGGAAAAACTTTTAATTAATTGCCACCTTTTAATGGCACAGTTCTCACACAAACATTACCTCTAAGGCAAACATACATCAAAGAGTCCGAAATTTGCTCTTTTACAACAGAGCTGCAACCCCCAGTAACACTAATGTTCACTGAGGGCTACACGCTGCTCTGGATCTGTGCCTGTTCCAGAAAATGAACATGCAGATCAAGACTGGTAAGCCCAAAGTTTCCAGAGACAGCTTTTTCACTTCTCAACAATGGAGTGTTCCAGCTGATCTTCAGCAAAGTAGATGGGAATTATTTCAAATCACTGCTCAGTCACACAGGGCTGCACATCACTCTATCAGTCCTATTTGTGGGATTAGTTTGCAGAATATGACACCAAAACATCAACAGGGATCAGCCCCTGGCCTCTTCTGGCTCATGTCTTCAAGGCAGTACTGTTCATATGGAGGTGTTCACAACAAGGACATTTGAGCTCAGGCTATCAATCCGTAAAAGCTCACAGCACACTAGGAAGTGAAGCTCTATACACCGTAAAGAAATGCTGAAATCTTAATTACAGGCAGTTTCTTTCCATAGCAGTTGGTTAGAGTATTTGTTGAAAAGTTAATTTATAGAACAGATTTTTCCTCTGTGTTAAAATACACTTGTTAAGTTTTACAACACAACTAATGCACATTTCAGTAATTTACTAGGGATAAAGCAGCATCCAAAATCCTCGTCTCTTGTACTTTTATGGATAGAAATCATTATCCTGCTAATGAATATCGTAAGGAACATTTAGTTTGAGTTAAAATCTTTCCTTTCAACAATCTGTGTTGATCAATGCCTGCTGGATTTTTGTAGTTACTTTGTAAGAAAATATGCACCTGTATGGGACTTAATGGAATAAACTGAAAGTCAGCATATAGCTGTAGCCAAAAAACCCACTGATCTGGCATAACAAAACAAAGATTATTACAGAACCCCCTGTTGCCAGATATAGCAACACAGCAGGAGATTAGATCAGGATTAAAACTTCCACAGTTCCGCAGTTCACATGGTAGATAACCCAAGTGAACAGAAGTGAAAACAAAGCTCTTCTCTTGATAAAACTCAGTTCACAAAAGTTTAATGATGTGTTATCACCTAGAATCTTCCCCTCAAAATTTGTAATATATTATGGGTTCAACCATGGCAGATGCTTCTCCAGGTTTGGGATCTAAGTGTCCTGGCTATCAAATCTGGAAAGAACCAGAGCAGCTCTAAGCCATCTATTAAACATTACCATTGAGGGTAACTTAAACCAGAATTCCTAATACTGTGGTGGCAACGTACTTTGTAGTAAATCAGAGAACAAGATTTCTTAGCTTGCAGTGCTGGGAAACACTGTTGAGAAGAAAATGAAGAAGTTGGGATAATTTACCTTTTCCTCCCATGTCCTAGGGTCCAACATTAACACTCACTGTATTTAAGGAAACCAGAAATACCCAAGGATCTCACTAAAACTAAAATGAAAGGTGGACTTTTTCTTTCACAGGGTCCAGTGGTGTTTCCATAAAACAACTTGTCTTAAAGCAACTGTTGTCATCCCTGCTCAGTAGGCAGACAGGAAACCTGAAGAAAAATTCAAAACAAATAACAACACTGCTGTATCTTAAAATAACTCAAAACTATCGTATTTTCAATAGCTGCTGAAATTCAATATGATCTGAATTCTTAGCACTTATTTTCCTGGAACAAAGCTGTCAAAACAGGGGTTTCCTGTTTGCTCATTGTTCTCTATTATATTCTACATGGTTTGCAAAATTCACTTGAGGATGTGCTATTCTCTGAAGCAGTGTTGCAGGCGGCAGTCTGAACAGGTTCATGTTACTCTGTAGCTCTCCTTGAAAGAAACTAAACACTACATACACTATGTGTATTCCCTTGAAAAATTCTAGAGGAATGGGTACCATCCACCTGCCATCATTACATCAAACCCCTCCACCACCACCACTGGAATACTAACCCCCAAAATGGGTTTTATACATCCACAGCATGGATTTTGTAATTGAAATAGATTTTCCTCTAGGGAATGGACAAACATTCAGAAAACCACCTATGTAATAAGCAAATCATTTTTACTAGAGGTTAGAAAGAACTCGCACTCTATCTAGCTAGATTAGCTTTGGGCGTTAAAATACCGGTATTTGAGGGGGGGAAACCAGTATTTTGGACCTTCTGTGCAAAATTATGGAGCTTATTTAAAGGCAAAACAAAGAACTGACCACAGAACACAGGGGCAGGGAAAAACATAAAAGAGGAAACAAACTGACTATGATTTTCTAAGGGAAAGTAAGAGTTTTTTCTTAAACTCTTAAAAAAGTAAGATGAAATACAAGTTATGAACTTTTAAAGAGACTTTCTATTTAGTTGAACCAGCTGAAATATTAAGAGACTTGAGTATCAAAAGATGCTGCACCATATGCACATAGACTCTCAACGCTAAAATCAATATAGCAGAGAGGGATAAATGCAATACCTTGCAACTTACACTAAAACAGCTTCCCAAAACATCTGCCAAACAGGTGCTCATCGATTTACTCCAAATCAAAAGAAATACTACAATGATGCGATCCAAACTGTGCACAGGATACCAAATACTAAAACTAACATTCAATCTACATGGTACATGGCTGCAAAGTAACTAAACCTATTCTTGTAAATATTGTCTTACAATATAAAGAACTAACTTTTAATCTTTTCTTTTTCATAGAAAAAGGGATTAATTTGTGAAGCAAAAGAGTCACATATTTCAGCAACATGTTCTTTTACAGTTCCTGTTGCACTATCTTGCTGAAGTCAAGCTAACGGAATACCAAGAGAAACTTACACATGAACAGGGATATTAAATGAGCTCCCAGTATTGAGAGTTATTGGAAACTGATCTCTCCCTTATTAATGCAATTCCCCATCATGTACAAAAAGATATCTCCATGTTCCAGAATGCAAACAATTTTAATCTTTAATTATATTCTCAACCCCAACTCTTCTGGAAAGAAATATGGATGTGGGCCTGAGGATTATTGCTTTATTACATTATCATCTCTGTGGTATTTAATGAATATTGATACTTAATGCAGCTTTGCCAGGAGGGGGAAAGGAGAATTTTAGAACTGCACGAAGAACTTCTGACAACTTCTCTCAAAATGGAAGACAGAGCCACAGTCTTCCCTCTTCTGCTCCTGACTGCTTCTAAGAAGAGGCCCAATGCTAGAGGACAGCTTGTAACACCGAACAGTATTATTGCACCAACACCACTTGCAAGGTAAATACCCACATTCCTCACAGCCCCTTGACCAGGTGTCACACTTCACTGGGACATCAGATTCCTGGTGTCAGAGCAGGAAATCTGGCATTTCAGACCTCTAAAACACAGTGAGGTCAGACCAGCTGAGTAGAATTTAAACATATGGTCTTAAAAAATCCAAAACCTATGAACATTTTTTGGCTTAAGCATGCTTTGCCATTATCTTTAGAATAATCTGCTTCTTTCTTTCACAACGAAAATCCCTGAACCTGGGAAGCAATTAGATGCTGTTTATAAAATGAAATGCTGAGAAAACCCTTCCCTCCAAAAACTCTTGGCAAAGGGCTCATCAGGATTTTTCTTAATGTAAAACTAATAAACTACATAAGTGAAGTTCCAAATCATTTCTTCTGGCATATCTGATGACTGGGTGTATAGTTTATTTTTCATATATATATATACATACACACACCCCTTTCAGTTAGTTCACTGTTAAAAATAGCAATTTTGTTTTGAATATTAAATCACTATTTTAAATCGAGTTCCTTCCTTGAAAATCAGATTGTGTGTCCTGAAGAAAGTTCTTGAACAAATGCAACAGAATCTTACAGTATTACTTACATGACAGAACCATTAAAACTGATAGGGCAATTAATACTATGAAAGAACAACACTGACTATGCTGGTACTGAATCAAGCTACAATAAAGACCAAGTTTGGGACAGCTATAAATTTATTTTCCAAATCCAGATGATCAGATACCTGTTGAACCAGTAAATTAACTTTTTAAAGGAGACCACTCACCAAAGAGCATCTTTTGCTAATGTAGCTCCAAAGGACAGAGCAAGTCTGGACTTCTTTTAAATACATTCATCTTCTCTAGAAGAAGAATCCAGATGGATTCTGAGTGTATAGAGCAGAATAGAGACCTCCTCCGTCTCATCCAGAACAAGTGGCAGAAACAACTCGTCCCTCCTGAGACTCTGCCCAGCACTCTGTGCTCAAGTCCTTCTTATCTCCTAAAAGAAAAGTTATCTTCACAGTTTATTACTGCTCATTTATCTAGAGCAATATCATGGGCAGCACTGTCTTTGTTTTTTCAATAATGGAAAAGTGATTTTGCTGCTCCGTTTCTAGCAATAGGGAACAAATTCACAGAGATTTTTACTCAATCTATTACAACGTTTTCACTGTCAGGTTAGGGTATACATCAAACCACAAGAGATTTACAAGACAAACTGAAGAGCCCTAAAACAAAAAAATTGGACTCTTTTACTCAAGCTTCTCTGTCCATTGAGCCTGAAGCTGTCAAACAAGAAGCAGACTTCAGCTTGTTTATTGTTTATAGCCTGTTTATTTCCCCAAAACCACAAGTGTCACAACAAATGACCCTAAAAGGCACCATAAAGGGCAAGAGCCTTAGTACCTTTTGCGGTGAGCAAGTTCTTGTTCTGGCAATTTCCTGTCAGACAGAGAAGACAGATGATTAATCTGGGAGCACTGAGAAAGCCCTATACAACAGAGCTATCAAGTCACAAGGTTGTCAGCCGAGACCCCTAAAATTTCCCATTAAAACTAACTGACCCTCCTGTGTGTGCCAATGAACACAACTGCAAGAATCTAGTCGACTTCCTGTGCTTCCTCTTTGCTGTCTTCTGCCTCATCTCACAGCAACTCACTGCTGTCATTTTCCAGCTAGACAAGTGACATACCACAGTCTGCCGGGCTCCCAGCAGGGTAGTCCACCAGCAGGGACTGCTTCCATGGGCTCACTGCTCCCTGCCACCCCAGACTCTTTGAGACGCAGCATTCTGGTCCCACAGATTCATGGAGACAGCTTTGGAACTAGGAATTTGCTTTTGAGATGTGGTGCCAAGCAAAATAATACAAGGTTAACTGCATGAAGTACTGTATTTCAAGAGAAAAGGAGAAAACCTAAGAGCTATGCTTTCTTATTGACTTCATTTCTTTCAAACCAGAAGATGACACTCTGGTTTTCAGAAGAGTTGCATGTATCTGCTTTTCTAGTCACTTGGAAGGAGCTGACAGCTTTCAGCACTTCAGCAAACACTGCTTTGAGATTCTTTAACAGAAGGAAGGAACCAGCAGCCAGATGAGAAGCATGTGAGGGAACGCATCTATTAGCAAGTACAGGGAGATGTCTTGTTAATAGAAGACAGAAGGAGGGACAAAGCAGGGGGAGAAAGAAGCCAGCAGTTAGTCATTTTCTCATACAGATGCATTTGGCTAGAAAGGAGATGCATGCCAATCTAGTATTCCTTCCTGCACTTTCAGAGCCAGTGAAAACCAACACAGAAAAGCCAAACTGAACACCAAAAGGCTTCAAAACTGTTCGGCGCACTTTACAAGCCCTCAGATAAGGAAAACAGTAAGAAAATGAAAATTTTCTTGGTAATGGTTACAGGACTGAGACCTTCCATTTGTAAAAATACCTTTTTGATTCAAAATTGCTGCTGCTGGTTTGGATATCTACTAGTGAAAAGCTAAGGCTTTTTGCCTTCAAACCAGAGGACATCTAAAAATGGCCTAGGGGTGGCAACGGAGCAGTGAGTGGGCCCACCAAGAATAAGCTTTGCTCTTTGCAAAACCCTTTCTCAGGCTCCTTCTGTGAGCATGCAGTTTCTAGAGATGTCTGAGCCTCCAAAACAGGCTGAGAAGGTTCTGGGTTTGTTTCGTTTGTTTTCCAAAAAAAACATTTTGAAGAGGAAAGGAAAAGGAAAAGCAGAGCAGGGAAAGAGACGAAGGGCTCAAATGAGCAATGAGTTGACCCAACAATCAAGTTTTGTATCACCACCTTTATGAGAAGAAACACCATTTGTCTCTGTTCAGCCTGCAGAATAAAACTCAAGTCTTACCATAGCAATAAAGATCAAAGATACAGATTAATAAGGTGTCATTGCCATTAAGAACATAATGTGCAATAGCAAAAGTTGCCCATGCAGTGTTTTTAAGGAACAGGAACGTAAATAAATCCATCATGCTTTCTAATGCTACCTTTAACTCAGATTAAGACATTTAATATCAAACTATCCTTATACAAAATCTGCATAAAAAGAAAAGAGTTTTTAGAAGATTTGGTGTCCTATCATCACCTATGTTACCTCCTGAACAACAGCATTCCTTGCATTCTTTTGCAGGCTGAAAAGGATTACTGCAGCATTGCTATTTGCTCCAATCTGCCATTCCAAAATGACATTTTGGCATATAGCCTGTTTGTACTACTTCTGTTTAAGAAAAGCTCTACATAATAGAGTTGCTCTGAACAACATTTAATATATACTTGACTCACAGCACACTGGTACTCAGCCCAAATACTTTTCATTTAACTTAATTTTAACAGCATACATCAAAGAAAAAAAAGAGAGAAAGAAATAGTTTCCCCTTTCTTGACTAATCAATAAAGCCAAAAAACCCTGAACTGCCATGGGGAAAATCAGTGTGCAGTATGTCATATATATCAAGGAGATATGAAGTTCTGCACCTGATGTTTTCTTTTTTTTGGATTCTATAAAGAATGAAGGGGAGGAAAAACCAAACTCACAGCATGATTCATCATTATTTGCATGAATCTCCAGCAAAATCAAGATATTAAAATCCACTTGCCACACTTTTTTTTAATACTTTTCATAAGCCTATTTTTATAAGTCTTTTCATAATCCACTTCTGCCCTGTGTTGGGGACATGATATTGAGCCCAACAGGTATTGGATTTGACTTAATGTAACTATTATTCTCTTCTTAAAGACATACCAAGATAGCAAATAAGGACAAATAAGGAAAGGTCAGAGAGAAGCCAGAGATAAGGAAATAAGTGACAGATAAAGGACCAGCTCAGCATAAACATATTTTCCCTGCGAATAATGCTGGAAGTGGTAATAAGATACTGAAACATAATTCAACCACTAGATCAAGTTTAATTACCACACTAAAATTATATTCTATCTGCAAATTCCAGGTAAATGCAAAATTGAAGGAAAAACTCACCTGCCAATAAAGAGACATACTTTTCAATGCGTATATTATATATCTGATATTAAGATTTCCTTTGATTCCTTCATCAACTTAGGCCTGACTCTGGTGACAACAGGGACTTTTGTTATTACAACTATGAAGTTTTTAGAAGCACAATGTTTATACACCAGTGACTTGTTCTGTGAAAAAACCCAGGCAGTTTCCACAAACTACAAGGATGCTCAGTACGATGAATAATTGCTCAGCACTTCATTTTCTACATAATAATTTCTTATATGTAACTAAATATTTTAAGCAGTTTATTAATTTATAAGCTTAGCTGTGGACATCTCTGTGTTTTTGGCATCAGTACACAGACTGCCTGAAGTGTTGATACGCTATGTCCTCAAACAGTTCCTAAGTGTCCTCATAATTGCTTGTCACCTGTAAAAGACATTTAGATCCAATGCAAAACTAACATATGGTGAACAGATGGACTCAGACAGACGTTTGTCAGGAAAGTAACCACACCAAAGACTTTTTGGCTTCAGCCTTTTAGGACAATCAGAAAAGTCCTACTTGAAGCTTCAAGTCATACTACTCAGGGGAACATCATCCCTCAACGACAACCTCATGCTGCAAAAACTTCTATGACCTGCTACAAAGAAGAATCCTTGCAATTCTTTTGTTATCAAGTACCTCCATAAGCAGAAGAAACAAATTACTGTTTCTATAGGGTACCCCACCCCACCAACTGGAATAATTCACCTTGTATGAAACAAAAATGCAAGCACAAGGCTGATTTTTTAAGAATCTATCATTACAATTAAAAGTTTTAAAGAAAATCTGCTCCCCACCATGCAAACTCTTCAAAATACTCCATTACTTACTGAGGAGGTAGCACAAGAGTTGTTGGCTGGGCTTTTGGTCTGCGTTTTGCAGATACTCCCATCTGGTTGGCTGAACGTTTCAGAGACTGCTGATTCAAAAGGCCAGATGCCAGCCCGGCATGATACTGCAACTGGATAATAAAACACATATATATTAAAATACACACCACTGCAGTATGCTGTTTATGTCAGACCTTTACTATCTGTACCACCTGATTCAAATTACAGCCAGTCAATAAGTTAATGTATGGTATTTCATATATATATATTGCTTGGATGGAAGATGATGCAAACAAAAGCATATTTATAGTCTGCTGTGAAATAAGTATCACAAGGAAGTTATGCTATAGGGTAAGTAAGATGATGAATCCAAGACATCTTCTCAAGTCCTAACTTTCCTGAAACTTGAGCTTGCTTTTAAATGTGAAGACTGTTTCTCCTCTCAAGGATCTCAAGGGATCAAGCATTCTTACTTTTTGGAAGAAGAAAAGAGGAAGAAAGATGCATAAACCGGCTTTTTAGAAAAAAATACATCTTTTGTTCTTAAACATAAAACCACCAATATTCACAAAGAAGTTTCTATCACTGTAAAGAAAAATCTGCCTTTTAAAATACCTGCTAGCACCTCTCCATAGCACTGCAAGAAGATTCACATTCAGTAGCTTTCTCCTAACCTTTTATTTTATTTGCCAGTGAAAGACAATTTATGAAGGACACAACACGAATCTGCAGGATTTTGAGTACAATCCCACTGCTCACAGATGTAGGAACAGCCACAGTGCTGTATCTGTCCTAAAACCAGTTTCAAGTGCAACAAGTTGCAAGCTCACTTCTAAAACCTCCCAGTTTACATTTAGTTCTTCACTTTTTAAGGAAGTGGGGGAAGGAATTCAGTGTCAAACAAATGCAATTTCCTTCATCATTCTAGTCCCCACATCAACGCATTCTTTAAACTGTCTAAAGATGTGATTTGAAAAGGTGAACTGGTTAACAACTCCAACGCCAATGGTGTGAATCGAAAAAAGGGTACAGTTAAGAAAACACAATTTATGTATGTTCAGAAAATAAAGTGGGCTTAGGCAAAGCTATTCTGCAGAGGACTGATTGAAAATGAGCGAAACAAAGCTTGGTAAAGTGATCTACTTGAAAATGGCTATTAAAATGAGCGAAGCTATCCAGTGAGGCAATTTGACTCAAATGTCAATGCTCAAAGCATTCATAAGGCTTTTTAACAGGCTCCTGATATACTTGGCTGCTTTGCCACGTGATCTTGGCCATGGCACAACATGAAGACACATTGCATTTCTAATGGGAAGAGAACCGTGCTCTGCCAGGGGAGGGGGGACTGTAGTGCCCCAACAGCTCAGCTTAGACCAATGAATTTTGCTCAAATTTGTTTTTCTCCGACAGATTTCTGAAATGAAAAAAAAATCAATGAGAGCAATGGACAGCACATGTTTGAAAGGCAATGTTTCAAAGTGTCAGGGGCTTAGTTTTCAATCTTCACTCCCAGAATTTGCAGTGAGTGCAATATGCAGGGAATTAAAGGAAAAGACAGCGCTGGCAGAAGACCCCTCCAACTCCAGGAACAAGCTTTTCCCTTTTCTTCTTGCATCTTACTAACAGCAGCCCTCCTGTAGCCATTTTGTGTTGGTGACACCAATCACTGTAGAGAAGGACACTGGCAGCTATTTCATGGATATATCAATTGGACACTTGCTCAGAGATGGAGGTAACCAGCATAAAATAATGCTAAGCATAGATGCATTTGAAATGCAACCTTTCAAAGACATTTCATAGCCTCCCAGCTAGTCTGACATTTAGTGGTCAGGCACTAAAAAATTCAAAATAAATATATTTTAACAATTTTATACATGAAGGCTGACCCCCAGTGATTAAACTATTTTTATTAATTATAGGTATTTCTTTATAATCTACCTTTGCTCCTAGGAATGCAGATCCAACTGTCAAAATCTATAAGGGCCATTAAATATTTACCAATCACCCTTATAATGGGAGAAAAGGTCAAAGTTAATAAAACTGACAGGCAGCTTCTTTCCAACTTGATTTATACATTATTAAAGTCTCACATACTGTATTGCACAGAATGCATTGCTTTTTGGGGCAAAGAGGTGTTAACTGAAGAGACTGGGAAATTGTTTCTTAATCGCTTGTTCTGAGGAGCAGGAACAAGACTGAAAATAGTGCCAAAACAGTAACACTAACATCAAAACTATAGCCTGAAGATTCAACTGTCCTGATGGATAATAACGTGCTACTCGGTTCCTTTTTCCCCTTGTAAAATAAACTCCTTTGTCTGCCAGGATCAGACATGACAGCAAATCTCAGCTAGAAACATACCAATGCCTTCAAAATTTGTACTTTCCAACAAGAGAATGCTATTTCCAAACATACTCTCTTCACCTTAGGGAACACAATGGAATGAACTGTCAGAGGGTATGATGGGTGTTAAAAGGCTCATACAGGAAAACGGAGATGAGCGCAAGGGACACAAACCCGCTGAGGGTTAATAAACACACAGAAACCACATTTACCTGAAGTCCCTAAGTTAGAGACTGCTAATGGCTGGAATAACACTGCAGAGAACAGTGTCTACCAACTACTGCAGGAGATGGGATACGGGGCAACAGAAGCCTGTGGCTGGACCCACAGAGCTGCTCTGCAAGTCAGTGTCTCCAAACAGTGATCCATGCAGGTCTAAGGGACCCTGTGATCCAACACAGCCAAAATATGGCCACTTGTGGATGGTCACAACTGCCTTCTGCAATGTGCTCCCAACAACCTTCCATCTGCTTTTGACAACTGTGCTCATTTAAACCAGCAGAATGGTAAACGGCAATAGCTTGATCCATGGAATACCCCAAATACTCACTGAGCTTGAGCACTAGGTAGTACTGCAAAGCATCTCTTTATCAGCTGCTGAGGAATGCCCCATCATTCAAAGGCTTTATTACAGCAAGCATCCACGTCTTCCAGCTTTGGGGAATTCCAAATGGTTATGCAAAGTTAAGCTCTTTACTTCCTAATGAAATTCCTCCTTAAAATTTCAACAAGATTGATCTTTTTTTCCCCTCAATACATGAAGATGAAACATAAAATCTATTTCACAGAACTAGCAAATAAAACCAACAACAACAAAATCAATTGGTAACACTTCGCAGAGAGGACATACACCAGTGCCAACTTGTACAGTTATAGGATGAGTCTCATGATACCTGATATTTTTCTTAGAAACTGTGTTTCCAAGTAGATGTGTGAAATCCACATTTAAAAATCAAGAGACTCTAGTTCTCAAGGATGTAGGAAAAGTACTGAAACGAATGGTTAGAGCTTTACCTGAAGGTAAATAAACCAGAATTTCGATTGGTTTTAATTTTTATTATTTTTGAGACTTATTATTTCTCTATGTTAATGGCAACACAGGTTATATTTTTTTAGAAGAAAAGATTATCACTAATGTTTCATAGGTGCCATAATTCATATATTCAGTGTTCTTGAGTATATGAAAACTACATTCATAGATCGACAGCTCTTAACCTTCCCCACAAAGTGAAATATATCAGAACAGAGACAGCACTTTGGAGTCACTTCCCTGACAGCTGTAATTGTAACGAGAGCAATTTCTTCATTCATGTAAGATGTCTTTGGCTTTCACATGAGCTATTCAAAAAGAGAAGGTGTATTAGAGAAATAAGGACTGGATTTTATTGCAAAAGCATTCATATTCTTTAAAAGTTAATCACATAGCATTTGTTTATTTTACCCCAGTGACTCTCTTCTTACCAGAAAGAAGACAACACACCCCCTAAAAAAGTCAAAACATACAAAGAAGAACCCATCAAACACCCCCCTCCACCACCACCACCCTCCCAAGATATCTGCTGCAGATGATCTTTAAGATTTGGAGCAGAGAGAGAACTTCTGCTACAGCCAAAGAGCTTAAATCAGAACAATGCAGTACAGCCCCTTTGTTCAACAGAAATGTCCTGACTGTATCATGACAGTTTATGTTTTGGCCTCCAGGCCTACACTACACTGTGTGTTATGAAACTACAAACATGTTCACAGTACTAATTTAAAACTTTTTAAATTAAAGCTTCATCATTAGAATTGTGCTGGGTCTAAAGGTCTGTAGTTTACATAATTCATGGGCTGGAGATTTTGCATGTGCTGACTGCTGACCAAACAAGTCATTACACTCCACTTACTGACAAGGCCATTGAACCGGTCAGGTAGAA
>JANHGB010031981.1:0-17124 GCA_026283785.1 Coracopsis vasa | reverse complement strand
ACCCTCTGCAAACGTGCTCACAGTGATGTGGAGCTCTGAGCAGCCCTGACCCACACAGCACCCTCTCCAGTGCACAACAACACTTTTCCTTCCCTGACAGGGGTTCTTCCTTCCTCCCCAAGCTTCTCCCCCATCTAAGAGGATCTTAAAGACACAAGAAGGATTTTGCCTGGCAATAGTAAAATTTCACGAGGTTATTTGAGTTTTAGTATGCAACCGAAGCCTTAAGAGATTCATGTGAATGCTACCAAAAAGGTCTAAGCTCCTTAGTTCCTCAGAAGTGGAAAATACTATTCCAGATTTCCGATGCCTGCGCTCGTAACTAGGAAAGAGGGGAAAGAAGAGGTTTGGGTTTAAACAACTAAAACACTGTCTGACTGAAAGAAAAGTGGGGTATAACACTTAAGTAATGACTGGTTTGGTATTAAGACCTTAAATACAACTATAGGGGTCTTACTAAAACCAGTAACAGTGTGGTCTGCCCTTTAT
Source organism: Coracopsis vasa (assembly GCA_026283785.1). NCBI lineage: Eukaryota > Metazoa > Chordata > Aves > Psittaciformes > Psittacidae > Coracopsis > Coracopsis vasa. The sequence continues at coordinate 16,635 of JANHGB010031981.1, read as the reverse complement.
CTAGCAATAAAAACCAACCAAACAAAATACGTGATCTTCAGTCTACAAAGTTAATGAAAATAAACTATGAGAAAATGTATAGTAAAACACTTCATTATAATAAACATTTCATTAAAATAATGTGGTTCAGCTATTCCTTCTTGAGATTTTTCTTGATGTTCTTAAACTGATATTATTTATGAAGATAAGCGTCCCTGTATTTAAAGGTGTTAAGAGCTCATGTTCCTGCAAATTTACTCAGTACAGCTGTTGAAGTCTTAATTCTTCTTCCACTACTCTAAGGAAAATTAAATACTGCCGATGTTATCCTTCATAATGCCATATACACAGAATCAGTTCCTCATTTGCAGGCAAGTTATTTATTTTTTCCTACTTAGCTTCAAGGTAATCATGATCATTAGGCAATGCCAGGGTTAAATAAACATGACCTAAAGTGATCACAAGTCACTTTTCAAGTAACTTGAAAAGATACTGTGATATTGAAAGAGATATTCTCACTTCAATAAGTGGAAATCTAGGAACTGCACTTGAAATATTTCAAACCAACCCCTCTATTCAGATGCAAAATTATTAAAAACACAAATAAAAAGGCAGAAATATACCTGAAATTAAAATATTTCCTATCTTTGAGACATATCTGAAATAGACAGGATACCTTGCCAGGAGTTTAAAGATGCTAGTGCTCACAATCAATAAAGAATCCCCACAGATTAAAATAAAAGACAACAGCCAAAAGAAAAAAAAAATCACAAAAATGAGGAAAAGAAATCAGTACTCTCTAAAATAGTTTTATATTTACCCATTCCAGTTTTATTCGTCTGATCCTCTCTCACGCCACAGCAGCACCCATATGTAAGAATACAAACTACCCTGTTCATGCACGTGCACTGACAGCATTTCTGCAGTGTGCAGCCTGGACAAGCCCACCTGCCAGGAATTCCCCTAAGGACAACTGCATGAAACGTAAGAAGATTTGCATCCATTCATAAAAGATCACTTTGCTGAAGATGAAGCCAATGTGGAACAGCTCACAGGAACTAGGGGTACTTTCAGACTGGATAGCAAATTTCTCCAGAGCCCCAAGCCTGTGCAATTCCCAATTCTCATTGAGAAGGGGAAGACTGAAGAGTAAGTGCCTTGTTGCTGGCCCTCATGGCAAGTAGAACAGTCTCTTCAGAGCAATCTCTGCTAACCAGTCATTACTGCCTGACACTGTTTCACTTCACTAATCTTTCCTTGTGTTGTGAAATCTCTCCTCCTCCCATCCCATAAAAAGGGAAAAATGTCTTGAAATCCTTTAGTAGAGAATTATTGCCAAAAAGTGTTTGAAATCTAAGAATGCTCTCTGCGCCATGATCTAGTACAAAAGCCAATTTCACAGCTCTTATCCCTTGCTGTAAATACACTGTTACCACTCTCAACCACTTTGATGCTTCCCATCTTGTAATTATCCTCCCAGTCTGTCACTGGAAGCTGGGTGTTTCCTCAGGCTTGTGTGTGATAATAGGTCCACTGAAGTCAACAGAAGTCCACCACCTACCCCACTACCCTGTTCCAGGGTCTCCTTCCCCCAGATTAAACCTCAGTACATCTGAGCATCTAGGCATCAGCTGTTGTTGTAAGACAATACTGACATCCCACAGCCAGCCTGCCATGGGTAGAGACAATTTAACAATGAAAAGAGAAATGTAACAAAATTAAAAGTAATTGGAAAGTCATGCATCTTTATCCCTCTTGTGTACAGCACAAGCATCTTATGAAACACTGCAAATACTGATTGGAAAAGTATGTCTCAAATAGTATTTATTTAAATACTGCAGAATAGTAGGCAGGAATAAGATTACCAGTAAAATCTGGAAATTTGTATGACAGCTTTTCAAAACACAGCCTTCTTCAACCTTAAACCACGAGGAGTTTTTCAGAGCTACAGGTGGGAGCTGGGAACATTTGTCTGTCCTTTTCATCTTAAAAAACTCTTGAGCACATCTTTTAATATGAGTCATTCAGAATTTCAGAGAGTATATGATATCTTTTAATAAAGAGAAGCAGAAGGTAAGGAAGAACGCATTACATAGTTTTGTTTAAATAGAAGGGAGTGTAGCACAATAGCTAGGCATACAACCAGCTGAAAAGCACTCTTATCTGTCTCACGCACTAGGTGTTTTTATTTTGCGATTTCTCACTTATAGTAAGTATACTTATTAGTGGGTTTCTGCTTTGTTTTCTTTCTAAGACATTATATAAAAGGAATTAGGGAGTCAGAGCCCTCCGAAGCACCCTAAGCACGTGAGAAGACTCTTTCACCAGGTTCTTAGATACAAACAATGAAAGGAAAGATGCATAAAACCGAGAGTGCTCGAATAATCCTCCTCCTCAGTCATCTGTAGCCTCAGCTACCTATGTTTGGGGTTATGGTCAACAGAGTTGTAAGTGCTCCAGTTTCTGCACATCTCTGGGTTTTTTCTAAGACATATTTAACTACCAACACATACAAAGGCAGCTACCCAAGGTTGAATAGATTTTTTTATCCTGAACTCTTGTACTGGTCCTTTAACTTTTTATGACTCATAGCTTAAGTATTTGGGAATTCCCCTCTAAATACGAGTTTGACACACTTGCATTATGGAAAGTTATTTTATTCAGAAAGTAACAAAATGCAACATTCATGCAATACCCGGGACTATATTTAGCAGCACACAATTGGTCTTTCCCCCCCGCCCCCCAGTAAAGCATCTAATTAAAGACAGATTTAAAAAAAGAGTAAAAAAATGCAAGAACAAGGCTGAACAGCAGAAGTGGATGCACTGGAGGCAGTCACAGGGTTACACACCCAAGCAAGTCAGGCTTTTTTTTTCAAACTATTCAAACAATGTCAGGGCTGTTTACCTCCCCCCTTGGACCCCCCGGCTGCATGTAAGAGTATGCAGCTTCTCTCTTACCTGTGTGCTGAAGTCCCTTCTTGGTGGGCTGACTAGTCATCAGCGATCACCTGACTGAAGCCTGGAAAGAAATTAAAATAAAATCAGCTGACCACCCTTGCTCACTGGCTTCCAGCTTAAATACTCCTCTCCACAGCACTTTGTCATGTGAGGCAGGACAGAACCAGCTGTCATTGCTTCAGAAAAAGGGAAACGGGCCCCTCCGTTTCCACCTCCTTCCTTCCTCCTCTCTCACTCTTTCCTATCTGTCCCTGCCTCCAACCTCCTCCCTTTCTCATTCTTCCACTTTGCTCATTCACTGCCTGCCCGCCCGGCCAGGGTCTCCCAGGGGAAGCCGCATTCCACAACGTACAAGCATTTCCCCTGCATCTCGAGGTTTCTCAACAAGCTGCCTACACACTTTGACTGGGGAGGAAAAAAAAAAAAAAAGGAAAAGAAAAAGAAAAAGAAAGAAAAAAAAAATCAGAGGGAAACAGAGAAAAGGCACCACATTCCACAGCCCTCAGTCAGCCCTGGCAGACTACGAGGCATTTTCAGTCACACAGCACAAAATGCATTAGTCAGAGCTGAAAGACCACACACTTTGTACCACTACCATGCTAACAGAGAATGGGCTGAGCAGAGCTACAGGAAAAAGGAAAGGAGGGGTTCCTATCGATGCTTCCATTTTACATGGGGTAGCCACCTAAATATATGAAAACTGCACAGGAAAAGGCCCAAAGTTACCATTCCCAGCAGAAAAAATGTGGATGGGGACAGCAGAGAAAGCTCCCCGCTCACGGAACGTGACCTTTTCCAAAAGGACTCCCCCTCCAGCAGAATGTGTTATTCCAAAGACTGCAAGACATTATCTAAATCAGAACTATCTCCCCGATGGTTTGTTCATAGGAAATACAAGCCTAGAAAAAGTGAAAGTAATACTGCATGATTCAGATTCCCCGAAACCACATATACTTTCAAGTCAAACTTTTCTTCAGTGTTCCTTATAGTTCTGCAACTATACCCATCTATGGAGTTTTCTTTTCTCTACTTACGCAGTTTCAACCCTCCATGTATGTGGAGAATCTGATCAGCAAGAAATAAGAAGAGAGTTCAGCGTAAAAACCCCTCCGTCCTAATCCAAATGACCTAATCTCTCATCTATCTGCTCACTGCTTCCGTCCCCCACGCGCACTTATCTATTGCTTGAAGGCATTTTAGGAGGATGTGCATGGTTTAGGAGGAAACACCCCTTTTAACTCACATCAGAGCGAGTGAATGCACTGTACTGGAGCACATGCTTCTGTCCACTGACACCAGTACCACAGAGTCTCTGGCCCTGAATTTCCCACTCTGCGCAGGGACCATCCCTAATGCAGCCTGCAAAACCCAGGGGCTTAAGTCAACGTCAGAACAGGGTAGGGAGGCGGGGAGAGAAGAGGGGGAGAACCCTTAACCGTCTGCACTGGAATTTCTCTTTAGGAAAGTCCATGCTTTAATGGAAGACTGATACTAGATACCACAAAGAAACTTTTATTTCTGTACACACATGACTCAGATATATTTTCTGTGTGGGTTATGTGGTTATGTTATGTTTCATCTCAAAAAACTGTCTCAAAGAGACTTTTAAACATGAGTTTTAAGAAAAACTTGATGTGTTTATGTACAATGAGTGTTTTTAAATTGCTTTTTATTGCACAATGTTGTATGGAGACACTGATGTCTGTTCTCATTACAGATATAATCTGCATCTAATACTAAACTATAATAATCTGTAAAAATGTTCATTCTAAATTATTTCCCTAAATAGTTCCCAGAAAAGAAACAAACTGAATCATTTAGCAAAACAGACCCTCTTAGTTATAATACTGTTTTTCTTCCCTTATTTTCTTGATCATGAAAATATATTTACCATGTTATTGACTTGGACTCATTAGTTTATTAAAAAAAGGTAGCTACTGCTGTGCAGTATTTCAGCAGAGGAAGGCTATCCAGAACTGCCTGAGAGAGTGAACACTGTCGCCATTATAACAAAAGCATTAAAATGAATAATTCATGAGCAGAGGAAGTACCCTACCATTAAAAGGCACCGACTATTTCATGAATTGTCCAAAAGCTACTCCTTTTACTGCCCAGTTCCTTTAACTACTTAGTTATTCCTTGTTTTTCTAAAATGGCATAGAGTAGTAATTAGCAGATACACATGAACCAATTTTAGGAGATTTTCCTGAGAAGTAAGAAATGAAAGCTGAAAAGCAAGCCAGAGAGAGGAGGGAGGGAAAAAAAAAAAGTGTTTATGTTTGATGATGGATATATTAAGGAAATAGGACTTCACAAGAGGCTTTTCCAAACTTTGCTTTCGAATCTTGAAAAGGAAGAACATAGCAATCTGTCTTTTGCCTTTATCTGGCACCTTCCTTTTCAGGATCCCAGAGCATCGTGACAACACCTAGGAATTAAAAGGCCTCACTACTGAGTACCTGCAGAACTTTTCTCCTGTATATAGAACATAATGCTTCAAGAAGACTAAATGATTTTTTCCAGGTCATACAGGAAGGCCTGGAGACAGAAGCAAGAACAGAGCTTCATCCCCTGGTTACCAGTCCTGTCCCCAACAAAAGGACTAACTACCTTGCTTTACACTAACAAGCATCGCAAGATTCAATAGTCTGGCAAGTTTTAACCTAATAAAATGAACTGTGGTGCACCAGTATTTTCTGTTGGGATAGGGAAACAATGTGATCCATTAATCCAACTTCACACCAGTATTATTTACAAACTTAGGTTTTGAATAACATTTTTCAAGGAATTTGGCTTGGAATAGCAAAGTACATCTGTTCACATTTCACTGCTGCAGGAAAGGCACATTCTGTGCCTGGAAAAACATTTATTTATAATATACATTTTATTTATAATATAAATTTTCAAACTCTTCAAGACATCAAAAAATGGCACACTAACATTGATAAACTTCTCAGATATCATTTGAGCCAACATCTAGATCTTAAAACAATTCACTTCAAGAAATTTTATCTTTAAAGTAATTTGTCAAAGGAACAGCATTCTATGATGTTGAGCAAAAGACATCCTAAATATGTTTACACACATGGGTCACTTTTAGGTGTCCTACTCTCTCGGACTATTGGGATGAACTGAAATGCAATTCTTACACCAATGCTTCCACTGCCACAAGTTCACTGCTTATGTAGTAGAAAGCCTATTAATACTGAGATACAAAAACATGACCCCAAAGTAGACCATTATGCACAGAATGATAACATTAGGTGTAATTTTGCAAGACCAGACAATGTCACTGGTCAAATTACTGATGCTCCTGGCCTTTTTATTTTTAAACCAGTCACCTTGTTTGCAGAGCCTTGGTAGCCACTTTTCTGATTGTGACTTTTAAACTTCCAGTTCTCAAAAGAATTTATTCCAATAGCATCTACTTGAGAAAGATGCCTTCCTGATCTGGTATTAGATGGATGACTTTCTGCCAGAAATTTGCCATTCAGCCAACTCAGAGCTGATCCCACAGCAAGTCCTTACAAGAATGAGGAAATGCTCTTAAGCAACTAGAACAATCTGTACAGTTAAACGTATTTTTAGTTTGTAGTCCCTGAGGAACTATGAGGAGAATTGAACTAAAAAACAAATACAAAAAACCCCACACTTGGCTGTTAGATATAATTAACATAGCACGGTTCACAGCAAGCAGGTTTACTGATAGACTATTTCAGCACACATGACCATTAATGGTTTGATAACTTGTGGCAGGAAGAAAGAGGAGGAAATGCCACAAAATACTTATGAAAACTTTTCCAAATATGACATGAGAGTTCACTTTTTAAAAATTGCGCCCAAAAAAGCAGTTAAAGAAGAAACGTTACAAACACTTCAAGTTTATCATCTTCAAAATATCTATCTTGAATCAACATTACAGGAAGAAATTCTCCATTGATGTAAACTATCGTGAGTACGTCCACCAAACTGGCAACCTTTTCCAGACTACCAAGTCACTACCTAAACAGAAGTGTTCTTTAGAACAAGTAGCATCAAATAACTTATTTCAGGGAAAACAATGTCAGAAGAGAAAGTTTACCACTAGCTCTACCTCATTCTAGATAGGTAAAAAATAACAATAATGAGTTTCCAAGTGCAAGGAAATTAATCAGCATTTTGTTACTCAGACAAGCAAGGAAAGCTGGACGGGAAAAGAAAGGAGTAGCATTGTACCAAATGAGACTTTAGTACAGTAATAACTATCAGATTGGTACACTGTCCAGGATACATGGCTGTCTCAAAACTACATTATAGCCCTAAGCAAGAATTAATAGATTTATTTATAAACACATATCAAAGTAATGGTAAGGTAGCAATCAAGTGCAAAAGAAAAAGTTAAAGAAATCAGAGGGAAAAGAACTGTCCAACTGTCCAAGAATAATCCATCTGATCGCAGTATGCCAGAAGTCTGGTCAGACAATGTACACAAATTTGTATCTAAAGGCTTAGACATGTTTAGAGAGTTTCGATATTTGGTTTGCCTGCAATCATAGCTATTTTCTAAGAGGCTATAAAATGAGTAGACTTATGTTGCACAGAGCAGTGGTGTTCTGCCATAGTAGCTGTTGTTTACTTGTATCAGCAAGCATCAATCACGTAGACTCTGCTATGCAGCACAAATACAGGAATTGTTCACAATCCTTTCAGTACTACAGAGGAACAGTAGAACTATTAACTATGGCTTTTAAAAGAAATAATTTTTATACAGTAATATAAATTGTTATGAATTAAAAATATCTTTTAGAAGACATTTTTATGGCTAAATAAACAGAGCCGAAGCAATAGTAGTGAAGGGCAGTAGAATGGTAATTTCCAGCTTCTTTGTTCTTAAGAAATACAGTAGAGGCGGCATTTCATCACAGCAAGATCATGGAATGTTTGAAGTCGGATGAGACCCCTGGAGGTCATCTGGTCCAATCTCCCTGCTCATGCATGACCACCTAGAGCACACTGCCCAGGATTCGGTCCAGGCAGCTTTTGAATAACTCCAAGGATGGAGACTCCACCATCTCTCTGGGCAACCTGTACCAGTGCTCAGTCACTCTCACAGTGAAAAAGTGATTACTGATGTTCAGATGGAGCTTCCTGTATTTCAGTTTGTGCAGAATACCTCTGGTCCTGGACAACCCTGAAAAGAACCTGGCCCCGTTCTCTTAGCAACACCCCTTCACGTGTTTGAACACACTGATGAATTCACCCTGAGCCTTCTCTTCTCCAGGCTGAACAGTCCCAGCTCTCAGCCTTTGCTCACAGGAGAGATGCTCCAGTCCCTTCATCATCTTTGTGGCCTTTCACTTGATTCTCTCCAGTATGTCTCTGGACAAACATACATGTCTCTTTTGTACTGGGGAGCCCAGAACTGGACAACATTGTTTCTTACTTTCAACTACAGGCTCGACTTTATGAAAGAGGTTTTACTTACTTTCCTCCTTGACAAGGAATCCCTCAAGCTCATTACTCTCTCCTTGTCTGTCTCAAATACCAGAGTTATCCCCTTGAGTAGAAGAGGTAAGATTTTAGTGACAGTTTATTTCTGTTACTTTGACATTTTCAGCCTCTTCCGCAGTTTTCCAGCATTTTGGGAGAGTGAACTTAGAGAAATAAATATGTAAGACATTTACATAAGTACAAGTGCAAAACTTGTTCAGATATTTGTTTGTAGGATGTTCTTGTGCTCTCAAACAGAACAGAAGCAGCAAGAGCACTCTTTTGAGTTTGACTGATGAACCAGTAGCATCCTATTGCAGTCTCTGAAGTGTCAAACTCTTGTTAGAAGCTAGGGAGTGTAGAAAATGTTTTCTTTTGGGTCTCATTATCAGACAATCAACTATCAAATGGGATAGCTAGTTACAAACCAAACAACTTCACCAATACAAAACCAGTGACAACAAATTCTTTCAGATTTTACATGTGTAATTTATTCCTTCAGTCCAGGTCCCTGGTGCCATGTCTCCCCTGATCTCCTGCAGCCAGTTCTCCAAACTCCAAAGGGCTCAAGATCTGTACACTCCGTGCAAAGGCCTGGGGCACTTTGTGGCACCTTCAAGATCACTAGACAATGATGTGTAGGCAACTGAAACCCACCCTATGCACCCAAATTACGGTGTGACTCTTTTTGATATACATAGTTCAGTAAGTGTGATGAGACATGTGCGTAAAGTGACGCTCAGTCTTCTCTGCTCTTAACAACAAAACAGTTCTGAGAAGACAGAAGTCAAGAGAGACAGGGAAGAAGAATCAGCTGACTTGAGCTTTGTGCTCTCATTTGCCACCAACTTCCTCCCTTCCTCCTTAATTGCAGTTAATCCTTCCCTTCTTAAAAAACAACAAAATCTCTTCATTCACACAAGTGTATACGTTGTCTGTCCCAAAGCAAGAGCAATTAATGTTCAGTGATAAACTAAAAACTACTTGTAATTCAAAAAGGAACAGAGGGAAATCTAGGCCATCTTACGACCACATAAAAAGTGAAACAAACTAGGAGACCTACTGTCTTTTCCCATATCACAAAGTTCACTGAGAACACTTCAGATACTGGCAGCACAAGCAAATCAGCCAAAACATAACAGAGTCCTGCACCTGTGTCTCATACCACCAAGGAAATTTCATAGATTCTGTCACACAAAAATAATAATATTGCTTGAATTTTCCTCAGATCTTTTCCAGTATCTTCATATTTTCAATTCCTGTTTTATGCTTTGAAATATTTACAGACTCATGATCTTTTTAATTAGAAAAAAAAAAAAGGACAGGTATTTTCAAGTATTTTTTCTTTATTATCAATAGACTTTTTAAAATAATGAAAAGCATCTCCAGACAAATATGTCTAAAGAAAAGGTGAACTTGACCACTTGGCTCAGAGAGGTGCAGAGATACTGTAGCTTTGAACTGACTCCTCAGGGACTAGCAGCAGTGCAAGTATATTGGCATGTACTCTGCTTCCTCAGAAAGGCCAATCAAGGGACACAGTACCAATGATTACTCTCATTTCTTTTGCAGTGTTATCATGGCATACTGTAGTTTCAGGCTTTTGGTGTTATGATATTCTGTCTGATATACAATAGTAATTTTGTGATTGTGCCATGAATGGATATCCTTAAAGCCTCCTTTTGGGGTTAATGGCTATTAGGTGACATCTGGGAATAATCTCATTCTCACTCTGCTATAGGTAAGCACACAAACAGGAGGACAAAAATATCTCTCTCATACCTGGACTGCTTCTACACAAGTGAGTATTTATTGCATGTATACAAAACCAGCAAGAATATTTCTCTTGTATTTGTAGGAATATCTGCTCAGTATTTTTCAGCATGCTAGTATCTTGTTATGAAATCTCAAGCAATGATTATACTCAAAATGGAAAGTCCTACAGCGTTTCCCAGTAGAAGAGCAGCTGTATTTCAGGGACGCCCTATCGATTGTTCTTATTTAGGATTATTCAGGACATCAAAAACTTAACAGCATAAACACAGACTGATGACCAGTAATCAATCACCCTAGTCTCTGGACTTCTTAGCCCAAGTTGGCTTACAGCTATAATTAACAAGCAGTGATGTTCTCACAAGAACTACACTTGCTTTTACTGGTGCTGTATCAAAAAATTAAAACATGTTACATAATATCCAGAAAGTTGTCTTTAAAAAAAGAAATACAGTTGAAGCTCTCTGGTCTTTGAGAAAGTGACATTAATTTTTTCCCTCTAAAAAGTTTCAACAGCTTAGTTCAAAAACTTATCCTCTACGAATGTGATGCGTTAATTAGAATTCAAATAGTTGTTCACAGTTTTCATGTCTAGAAGCCTAACTTTTTCAATAGTATGTCACTAGTTAAGTCCTGTTTAATTTGAGAATTATCGGAAAACAAAAGAAAGGAAGGGACCCTGGCAAACTGAAAGAAAGCCAACTTTCAAGCAAAGGTGCATAGGAAGAACACAACAAGTCCTACAGAATATATTTGCTTATGCTAGTCTTTAAATATAATGTCCACTGCACCTAAACAATAGGATTGAAACCCATGATTTTTAGAGAGATTATATCAATTACTTTCTAAATCTGTCTTTCAGGCTGTTAGCCAGATGAGGTACACATGGACTTGCCAGGTGACCAGCTTTCATAGAATTATAGAATAGTTAGGTTTGGAAAGGACCTTAAGATCATCTAGATCCAACCCTCCTGCCATGGGCAGGTATGCCTCACCCTAGACGATGTTGCCCAAGTCTCTGTCCAGCCTGGACTTGAACACTGCCAGGGATGGAGCATTTATCATTTCTTTGGGCAACCTGTTCCAGTGCCTCAGCACATCACAGTAAAGAACTTCTTCCTTGTATCTAACTTGAACTTCTCCTGTTAAAGTTTAAACCCATTCCCCCTTGCCCTATTGCTACAGTCCCTGATGAAAAGTCCCTTTCCAGCATCCTTGTAGGCCTCCTTCAGATATTGGAAGGCTGCTATGAGGTTTGTTAGGTAAACTTCATTGCTGAATTAGTATTCCCAGTTATTTAATGTTTTTATGGTAAAGAGGTATATAGGTCTGTAAAATACTCGTAGTTCTAAAAGAGTATAATACACAAAAAGCTATCTTGAACAGATTGAAGTTGAGCACTCAAAAGGCAGATGGGACCAGACTAAAGGACTCCTGTGCAACTTTAAGTCCATCTTCCTTTACATGTGCACACATGAAAACAGTCTTTAGTTATTGTTCAAAACCTAGGGGTTTTTTGTTTAGGTGGGGGTCGGTGGGAGTTTGTTTAGGGGAATTTTTGTTTTGGTTTGGGTTTTTTTTTTTTCCCTTTTACAGGTCCATCCCATTTAGTACACACAATCATTAGTTGTTTTTTAAATGAGCAAAATGGTATTTCAATTTACTCTGCCATTCACACGGCCATGGACTTTCCTGCTGTAACCTATTTAACTCCAGCTTTGAGAGACAGCAAATTTCTTCATGGGCTTATCACCTCCGTATGCATACTGTGAAAGTGACTTCCATAATATTTCTAAGCATGATCTCCCTATGAAAAAAGGATCAAGAATTATCTTCATTTCACACTTGAGAAATTGAGGTGTAAAGAGAGTAAGGCTTCGATGACTGTAGTCATCCAACTTCATCTATAGCAAAGAAAATGAGAAAAGGTGCCAGGTGACCTTAACAGGCTGACCTGTAAACTGAAATGGTTCAGCAGCTGCTTCAAAGCCACCTCAGCCATCCCCACAGCAATGGCTCTTGGCTAGGAGCAGTAATTGCTTATTAAAATTGTCTTCAGTCAGGAATAAGAGGCCTTCAAAATGCAGATATCACTGACCTCACCAACGGAATAGACTGCTCAGCACTGCCAACATCAAGAACAGTCAGATGTTCTGAAAATGGCATGAGTAGAAAACCATCTTTTCAGCAGTGGTAAGGGACTGGTCAGAGGATGTCTCACAGACCTCTGATACAGAGGCAGGGATAGAGTTCCTGGGAAGCTCTCAGTTGTCCTTCCCTTAAGTCACTCTTTCTTTGCAAACTTCTCTCATTCACAACGCATTCAGATGTGTTGTCACATCTGAAACAGATGTGTTGTAGAACAGAGTCTATAGCTGTCAGATATGATGCATCCCTATGCAAATCCACCTGAAGTAGTGAGTAGAAGAAGGAAATCCTGTGGAATAAATATTATGTGAATATGTAACTAGATCCTCTATCATGGCTACATAATCAGAATTGAAGTGAGCTAAAACAGCATTGCCAAAATTAATTCTTACTTTGGATAGTAATTTAGCGCCTATCTTACTGTTTTACTACCTTACTGTTCAATGTATTTTTATCCAGTATATTTTTAAAGCCCCAGGAAAAAATGTAGAGCAAACACTTGTAAGAAAGTGGCCTGACCACAGCATGGAATAGCAGCATGGAACAGTTGGGTCTACACTACAGCCTCTATTGTTTGTACTAATGGAGGGAGTAACTGCATCAGTAAGATGCTTTCTTCAATGTAAGCCATCATTTTGACAGTGGATCAGCTACGAAAGACATCTAGGAAGTGATGGCAGGGGTATGCTCAGAAATCTTTGTCTCTTCCTAGCAGAGATCAGTGTACTTGAATTGCATGCAACTTTTGACTCATTTCCTCAGCCTTGATGTGTTCTGCTTTTACAACCTTTGCTTCTTCCTTACAAGAGCTGTTCTTCATATACTCTTAAGCTTCCAAGCACTGGCCCTCATCACTATCATGCTCTCCCACTGTCCTCAGTTCTCATTTTGTCACAGACTCTAGTCCATCAGGTTTCCAAATCCCAGTTCTCAACTCCCTCTTCAGACTACTTGCTTAAATTCCCTGTTTTCCTGCCCGACTGGCTACTCATCTCCCCAGTTGATCTCATTTCCCTTGCTTTTTCCCCATCTTGGGTCTTTGTCCTGGACTTCTGTACTCGGGGCCTTTGTCTTAGTGTTTTTACACTGAGTTTTTACACTTCAGTCCAGCCCCAGTGTACTCAGTCCTCATCCGGACCATTCTTTCCCTCCTTCACAGTCCATCTTATGTGTCCACTGCATAGAATTCAGAAGTCACTTTGTTTTCTGACAAAGGTGTAATATTACCTTAAAGAGATTCTTTGATCCCAGTTGTAATAGCCAAGGTCTGCACCACTAAGTAAAGCAGGTTATTTCCCTATTTAGGTTTATTTGTCAAGAGCAAAGTAAAAGGACATTGTCTCACCTCCAAGTTTCAAATCCCTATTTCATACTACAGGCAAAACAGCACAAAACTATGGAAAACAGCCACAATTAGCTGAACATTATTTCAGCTCACATATTAAATCCTCCCTCTTCTTACCTTCAACAAAATGTGCCCAAGGCAGTGATGTGACATGAACAATTTCTGTGGTGTGGTGGAGTCATGCTCTAAAGGAGAGCTGGCTCCTGTGAGCAGAGATCTGTCTATGCTTCTTTCTATCGTTTACCCCCCCAAGCACAATCAGTTCTGCCCCATGCCTTCAGCATGGACAAGGAATAAAGATGGCACATCAGTCAGGCTCAGGTGTAAACCTTCAGTACAGTTATGCAGCTCAGGCGTTTGGTCTTGTACATCTGGTTCTATCATTCAGATTCAAATGAACTCCAGCAGTGGGTCTCAAAGTGCAGTTGAACAATGAAGCGTTCAGAGGCATGGCTATTGGAGAGTGACAGACAAACAGTACAGTAGCCATGGGAAGGAAAAAAAAGCCATTTCTTAGAGCTTCCCTTTTCCTGGTCCTAGAGCACAGACTTGACCTGTCCCTCCAACCAGACTGCTTGGTCCCCAGCTCCACCTTTCCCAGCAGAGCATTTCTGAACACTGGTGGGGCAGGGTGAGCTGGGCACTGTCCATCCCATGCCACCCAGATGCTTCACACCGTACCTCATGATAAACATGGCAGGGGAGAGGAGAGGATCTTCCCAAACATCAAAATGGAAACTGAGCTGTACAGTGGTCTTCTACTTACTGATTTGCAGGACCTAACCAGCGGAGGTGATTACAACTAAACCCTAATGGATGCTTGTAAGTGAAAGAGGATGTTTCCTGGATGAATTTTATAGTTCAGATTTACTGCACCACTTAGAGCAGGCTTTTATTATTACATTCTTATTGTATTTTATAATAATTTTTGTATCACGTAATTTTTGCAAAATGCACCCAAGTTACAGTTTTTAATGTATTGAAAAGCTGACTTGAATGTTTACGTTAATTATTTGGGTCTAATTACACTTTTATTCTTTTTAAAAGCACTCTTAATCCAACTGACAAAAAAAAAATCTTTTTGTTTTAAAAAACAAAGGGATGGAGCCAAAATATGCAAGATATTGTGCTAGCATTCCACTTACAAAAAATAAAAGCTAAGTATATTTTTCTAACAAAGCTTTCACAAATTATTCCTACTTTAATTAAATCCCTCTTTGCTGGAAACTAACAAAATGCCCATTAAGAGCACAAGACAGTTATTATCTTTCAGTCTTTCTGCTTTTTATATATTACCTAAGTTTCAGTGACTCTTGCTGTGTTATCCACCTTTTAAAGAACATACTCCGTAACCATAGCAATACTTTCCCACCCTGGTATTATTTCCCGCTGGCTTGTTCTAGGCTTTTGCACATAGCAACCACAGAAATCCTTGGTCCAAACTGTCAACTTCTTCTTGGCAACTGTTAGCAAAATTAGCGTATCTGTAAACTTCCAAGTATGTGGCTTTACATTTTCAAAAGATTAATACTTATGTTCTGAAAAAATTGCATATTTCTAATCATAACACTACTTTGTATTATACTTTAATACCACAAATACTAGATGTTGAAATTCTAGATGCTATCTTCTAGTTTTATCATTTTCTACAGAGCAATACACCAATATCTCCTTAGATAAAAAGCAATGAGCAGCTTTGTAACATCTCACATTTTTTCACTGAGCTCACAACAAAACATTAGGTTCATGCTTCAAACGTACCCCATTTTTAACTGGAGTCATGTGGAGGAACACCATCTATACCATTTATACTCAACCAGTTTGACTTCCGGTTCACAAAGGCAGCACTAATTCAGCAAAGACTGAGACATACGCTTTAATTTTGACATCTGAGCACTCACATGGCCCACCAAAGTCACAGTACGCACCAAAGGATTTAATGACTATGCTACAGAGGGCTGATTTTAGTCATGTACATAACTTTTTAATGGTACACATGTAAGCAGCCATACTAGCTTGACTTACAGGTGAAGTTATTTGCAGAAGGATATGCATTAGAAATACAGCAACTCCAAGTTAAACGGCCCCAGATTCCTTATATTAGTTCACCACTCTTTGTCATGTAATCCTATTAAGTTTCTCAAGTCTAAGCTGACTATCAATGCCTGTAATGATCACTGCTTTACTGTAGAATTTATAACTGATTTTTTTTTTCCACAAATTAAAAAGCACATGAGAGAACAAGGTCTTCAAAGAAGCTTATAACTAACTGAGGTTGATTTTGTTGAACACCTTTTTAATAGTATTTTAACTTGCGTTAGTTTTCATAAGGTGAATAGTAAGGGTACACACAGTGAATCATGGTGAAGCAGCACAAAGTACATGTGGGGGCAACAGTGATTTAATAGTAGTGTATCACTGTACATCCTCTCCCCACACATTCTCATCCCACTGCAGTCAATAAGGCTTTTGCCATTGACTTCTCTGTCAAATTTGCATCACTGTTCTTTATTTGTCCATATGAATCAAACCCAGCAATATTCCCTTAGTATGTTCTCTGTAGGGGTAGTTCTGGAAGAGGAATTAGATACATAGAACAACTAAAATTACAAATCACCTAGTGAGAGAGGCATTACCACTGAAGAAAAAACATTCTGCCTCAGTCACAATGATAAAAATGAGAGGAAGTTGGATTGGTGTTTTTTATATATATACTCACACACCCCCATATATATATGTGTGTGTGTATACATAAAATATATACACGCACATAAAACATGTGGGATATGTATCAAATATTAAAATGGTCCAATATGTTTGTGAGAGCTTGAGAAGAGAAAGAAGAGAAAAAGAAGACAAAGATAAAAGATGAAAAGACAAAAAGAGAAGATGAGAGAAGACGAGAAAAGACAAGACAAGAAAAGATGAGAAAAGACGAGAAAAGACAAGACAAGAAAAGAT
>JANHGB010031978.1:0-10521 GCA_026283785.1 Coracopsis vasa | reverse complement strand
AGTTCCCACTTAGGCTGATTTCAACCTGCAATACAGTTAACTGTTAGAATCCTCCTGTCACTCCAGAAATACAAATGGGTTCTACTCCTTGACGGCGTGATGGCACTGTGCATCACTATCTATTAGATAGATATTAGAGCCTTATACTCTTGCAGGACCGTTGTGCCAGGCCATCTGATCCACACAGTCCAGTAAACCCCATTGTCCCTCTCCTCTACCTGGCTGGAGGCAGGGCCCCTCTAATAGCAATCATAAGATCCTCACTTCCTTCTTGAACAAAGGGATTAGAATTCCTTTTTGTAGGGCTCAGAGTAAAATCAGCTCTTTCACTTCACCTGGGAAACTGCTCACCAGAGACTGGAGCAGCAAATTTCCTGGGATGATCTCATTCATTGTTGTTTTTCCACGTATCCGTTCCTCAAGAACTGAGGTAGATTTTCCGTCCCACTTTCTCATGTCTTCTCTATGATTCCACAGGTAAAACCACAGGGTGCCCCATGGTTTGTATCTCCTGCATCTTCTCTCTTGAGCAAGAGGGTGCTTACTGTTAACAGCTGAGATGCTTGTCTGTACACATGGGGAGCTGGATATATCATCTCTCAGTTGCTTGAATTCCTGGGACAGGAGTTTTTCCACAGCTGAAATGATGGAAGGGATGAGATTGTCTTCTGATTGTTCTCAGACTAAAGCCAAAACACAGCACTGTACCAGTTACTAAGAAGGAGGAAAAAAAATAACTGCTACAACTGAAACCAGGAGAATTTCCCTTCTAAACGTTCTGCTGTGCCATCTCCAAGCAGATAAATCAATAATTCCCTAATTCTTCACATGGTACAAAATTATATAAACCTGTATCACAAGCTCCTTCTGCATTCATCCCTTTTGAAGGCTCTGTGTGTTACTCAGTCCAGCTAATCTGATGTGAAAGTTTTCCTCTATTACTGATCATGCCTCTTATAATTCTCTGTACCTTGTATAGTTCTATTACATCTTTTTTTCTTTTTGAGAAATGATGTAAAAAAATTCGTTCAGCATTCAAGCTATGAAAGCATTATGAATTCACAGCATCATACTGATACCTTTTGGTTTACATTCTATTCTTTCCAAATAACTCCTGTGTGCTTTTTGGACTGCTGCTACATACCCAGTTGATGTCCTCAGACAGCTACCTGCAGTGAGTCTAAAATGTTATTCCACCCAAACTCCTGGGCATTTGCCATCTTTAAATTTCAACTTAAATTTCTCATACACTCCGTTGAGCTTTTTGAGACTGTTTTGCAATCGCTAGTTCCCTGAACAATTTGTTGTTATCCAGAATTATGTAACCTTACCTGAAACAACATAATTTATGACACCAAGTTTATTGCATGATACAGACTGCACCTCAGATCCTTGTGACACTTTTAAAACCCCTCCATTGTGAAAACTGACCATTCAAGCCTTGTTTTTATTTCTGGCAGCCAGACAGAAACCCAATCCTGTTATTTCTTGACAGTTTTAATGTCTGTAGAAGTTGTTCATAGTCTTTTTCAAAGCTTTTTGGAAGCTTTGAGCAAATGGATCAGCCTCAGTCCCATGCTTATATACTTAGTGGCTCCTTTGCATTTCTTCTTTTAATATTACACAGTATAAGAGCTCAAGTTTGGTTTGTAAATTGCACCTTAAGCATGACAAAATGAGTCACCAGCAGACTGCACAAGCAATTTTTCAGCTAGTCAGAGTAATACAGTTTGAAAGTATACCTGTACTTGAATTTTGTACAAAAGTAAGCACTATAGACACTGGATATTTTAATCTCACATTCAGATGTTTCTCATACTTGAAACCAAATGTTATCTTTAAAGATGAATCAATCAACCACAAGAGTTTCGCTTTATCACTGGACCTGTTGAAGGCAGTATTTATATATGCATGCTTATACATTCACATATTCCTCTATTCCTCTCTTTTTTTCTTTTTTTTTTCACTTTTCTGGAAAGAAGCAGTGGCTGAAAGTATGACTGACTCCTACAGACCTTGCTCAACCACAAAAGAAACCAACAGCTCCTTGTTCATTGTGCAGAAATAGCTATAACAAGGGGCCCAGTTTAGCCTTAGACTATCCTAAGCAGGGTTCATCTGAGGCCCTACGCACCCGGACCCTGCCTTTTAGGGCAAGAAACATGTCTGACATATGACGACTACAGAAAAGTAACAACAGAGAATTTTAAAATTAAACATTTCAGTATTTTCCATGTACAAACCATAATTACTCAATACATCTAGTTTAATTAGATTGTGTTAATCAATCAAAAAATGTTATTTCAGACTGCAGATAACAGATGGTGACACGGTAAAGCATTTCAAAGTATCATTATTCTCAAAGGAACAGTGATGTAGGATGGAAAATGCGTGATAAGAGCAAGAGAGTATACTGAGCATTGACTGCTTTCAAATTTATGAGCCCTGCGCTGGTGAAAGCAAGCAATCCTTTGAATATCTGTACCAACAGACCTGTCACATCTACAGACCACACTGCAACTGGGCACAGCAGAGATCTTTGGCCACTGTTTACTTATTGATTTTCCACAGTCAATGTAAAGAAAAATAGTAAAAAACTACTTAATCATTCCTTCCTTTTTGTTAGTGCTGGTTCATCTCCTGCACTTTACATTTGAGTAGGTATGTGATACTGTTTAAGAAGAGTGTATATGAGATACAATTGTAGCTCCTGACAATGCATAATAACACACAAACTTGTTAAGATTAAATTCTATGGCCCCTTGTACCAAAGGACAAAGTTTAAGATGCAATATGAAAAATGTTGGTTGAATATGCAGAACTGTGAGTACCCTCTGGTTACTTTATTTGACTGACCTCATGGATTTCTCACTACAGCTGCCAATTGCTTTACTATATTTTCATGATAGCTCATCTTAAATAAAATGTGTGTGTTACACAAAATAATATCATCTTAAATTTGAAGTTCAAGCTTTCAATGCTGTATTTATGCCTTCAAAAGGAGAAGCATTCCATTTGAAATAGGGAGTGTAGCTCACTGTAACAGGTTTTAGTCTGCTATTATCGAAAGCTCTGTGAAGTGATAAATGTGAGACTTACTTACAGCATTTTATTTGATGCAACAGCTATCATTCTCCAGCACACTCTGAGCTGCCTCAGAATGACCAAATGGAGGGTGCCTGTTAAAAAAAACAAAAGCCTTAAGCTTGCTTTAAAAGAATGAAATGAGATTTTGTATTTATTTTCAGACCACTTATGAGGGTTTATGAAGTTTGAAGCTGAATTTGTCTCTCACAGTAGAGTAAGAGGGTTCAACCTTACAAAAGTTTTGGACTAAAAGCCCTGTAAAAAAACATGATAGAGATAAATCAGTCCCTGTGACTTCAGAAAAAACAACAACATAAAAAAACAAACAAAAAACCCACCAAAAAAAACCACAACCAAACAAAACCCTAAAAAAAAAACAAAAACAAAAAAAAAAACCCAGCAACTCAGAAAACACAGAGAAAACTGGGGTGTTTCTTTTTTTTCTTAAAAGACTGTATATGAATTGTGTCCTCTTAGCCGTAAAACCTGGGGCCAAAAAGCAGAAGTATGATCTCTGAAACCTCAAGGGATTTAGAAGGAGATTTTTACTTAGTTATTCAGTAAAAAATAAGCAATGATATTACACTAATCTTTAAATAACACCTCACTGTAGATCATGTAAACGACAAATTAGTGGATTATTCTTATGCCTTGCAGTTACACAGGGACTAGAAGGATAGTTCAGACTGAGGAATCCAAAAGTATAGGCAAAAAGTCTTTGCTTATATTTCACAGAACATTTTTAATTGTAAATGTAGGTTGCTTTGAATTACCAATAATAAATGTCAGCTGCATGAATTCTAGTCAGGCATGAACTTAGAAATTATTCTGAGTCTCGCTTTTACAATGTAGTATAGTGAAGACATAACATGTCACATCATGTTGCATCTCTCTTTGGCCCCAGGGCACAGTACAGGGCTCAGAAGGCTGAGCCAAATTCAATGGCTGGCTTAGACATAGCCTTATTGTGGAAGCTTGGTTAAATCTCTCAGTCAATTTTCTGGGAGTTAAGCACCCAAGTGCTTTTCAAGATCTGATTCTTTCCATAAAATATGTAGTAGGGAAATCCATATTCTCATATGACCTGCAAAGTTAAAAATCTGTCAACATTTGTGAGGTGCCAGAATATATTGACCACAAAACCCTCAAACTAAACAAACAAAAACCCCAAGCCGAAAAAAAAAAGCAAGCAAAAAACCAAGAAACCAAAAACCAAACCAAAGCAAAAAAGAAAAAAACACACACCAAAAAACCACCACCAACAACAACAAAAGAAAAAATAAACAACAACAACAACAAAAAAAAACCAAAACCACAACAGAGAGATACAAAAATTTTGTTAGAAAGAGTGGGGATAATGTCAGATTCAAACGCTATATACCAAACCTAAATTTCCAACTCTCTTTGCTAGATGAATGTGCTTTGGAAGTCATTCATGGATCTCTACCTCAGCTTTCCCATCTGTAAAATATTCTCAATCTCTTTTTTAAACCATTCTGCAACCCATTAAGGAAACAGTGTAATAACATGTTTGGTTTCTGTTCTTACTGAACTCAAATCCGAAGAGGACGTATAAGCTGCTTGGCAGGAACAGCATTAGAGTATTTTTCCTATGAGTTTCTAGTAAGTACAGTGTGTAGGGTTTTTTGTAATATTGAAGTAGCATGGATAAATCCACAGAGCCAAATCATTAGCATTAGTCCTCAGATACTACAAGTAAAAATATATACCTACATACAGCTCTCAGAGGATTATTTGATTTTTGCCACAGAATGTCTTCCCAATGTACAGGTTGATTTAGGATAACAATCTCAGTCTTGATATTACTTAGTTGCCAGTCTGGAAAACATGTATTAAAAATAACCTGTCCTTTTATATAGAGATATATTCTAACTTTGCTTACTTCTAATTTATGATCTCCAACTCCCAACAAAAGTATCTGAACTGAAATCCTGACCCCAGGGAAGCCAATGTCAGATTTTCTGTTGACATTAATAGACCATCATAAGCCACCGTAATCAATCAAAATATGCCAGTCAGTCTCTCTCACGTGCTTCAGAATTCATAATAGCGCGTTCCAGTTTATATCTACTTGAGGTTCTGACTTAATTTTTTCTCTACTCATGCTAGTGTTTTCTGTAGTGTCCCCAGAACTCGGGAGGGTGTGGGGTGTGTTAAAATTATTTTGGAAAGCTATTACCTGTTCAAAGACAGGTTTTAATAGACATTCTGTGGATAGTTTAGTTAAAATGTTGTGCTGTTTCGCACATGCAAGAAACACTATAGGCTTAAAATAGAAACAATTTTAAGTAGAGACTTGGTTCTCATTCACACAAGTATAAGTTAATCAAGTGAGATGCAACCCTCCTTCATTCAGTATATCAATGCAAAGAGGAGACTCATGTAATTTTCTTTTGTGAATTATTTTCTTATTCGTCCCCATTTCTGGCATACAATTTTTGGTGTTTCTAAAATGTAAATTTAAGTATGCAATTTTTTAACATGCAAATGTCTAGATGCAGATGTTTAACTCTACTCCCAGAACAGAGGCTGTCGTATCAAAGAGGGAATGACAATTTGAACTGACTGCTGTTTTCACAACTGAACCGTACAGATGTATCATTTTAAAATGCTAGCAAGAATCCAATGTTATCATGAATGAATCTCAAACACAAAATGAAAAGAATTACCAGCAAAAGAGAGGAGGGGTAAGGGGCTGGACTGGTAAAAAGCCACTTGCCCTCCTCCTGTGAGTAGATTCACATAGCTAGGAATAAATGAAGCTGCTTTCCAAAAATTATACAGGCAGTGATTTAAACTGCAAAGAGCAAATAGGAGAAGAGGGCTCTTTATCATTCAGGAAGGACAAATTACACTTTTGTTTACAAGCAGTTTCGGCTCTGCTCCCCTTTAATTTTAAACATATTTCAGTACATTATATATTTCCACAGTGCCTATTGAGCTACAAAACAGTACTGCCTCTGCATACAGAAAATATCTTGGGTGTACTAGTACTTCCTGTAGATCAAGTACTTCATATCAATGCACTTGAACCCTCTTTATTATGCGGAAATTACAGATTGTCTCCATCAAGTAGAAATCTGGATTTTTTGAAAGAAAATTGTTTCAAATTAAGATTAATTTATTCCACCTGAAATTTAAAATAAATCAGGATAAAATAATATTCACCTTCCTTCTAACATATATTTATTTACAAATAAGTAATACAAATGGCCAGTCTGAAGATGTTCTTCATTATTATAGACATGTGACTCTGTTTAGTGCTGTATCAACATCCTTGTGGGTCACCCAGAAAAAAATGATACTTAATCAGACCAGCTAACTCAACTGATTTTTCCAGGAAACAGTTGGTTTTATTTGCTACACATCATCTTTTACTTTGAATCACAGAAGCTGAGATCACAAGGTGTCTGTAATACCTGCACTAAGAGCCAGTGCTTATGTTCGGACCAACCTATTCTCTCATATGATGAGTGTCACTGTTACAGCAAATGCTGAGAGCATCAGTAAATTCAAACCACCCTGAGTCTGACCTACTGAGCGTCCATAACTGATTCGCACACGCACCCAACAATGTAGACTGGTGTAGGAATGTTTGTTTTGAAAATATTTTTTTTTTCACTCTAGGGAATCACTAAGATTTTTTGCTCCATGGTCAAGGTACCATTGCCATGTTTGTCTTTAGTTTCAGGGTTTGTATTTCTAATAAGCATATATGCAAAATAGATGTTTGAGATAAGTAACTCAACAGGCAGCAGCTAATTTAGTCTTTTAAGAGTGGGGCACTTTTGAATCTACCATTTTGAGTTAAATAAGCTCCTATAACCAGGTCTGATGTTGTGATAGGGAAGTTCATGGAGAGTATGGAAGAGAAGACCAGGTGAAGGATCATCTTTTGTCTCAGGATGCAAAGTACCAAGCTCAGTATTTTTTTTTCTTCTTCTTCTTGGTTCAGTTATTATTTCTACAGAAATAGATTTGGCTAATTTTTAAAGAGTGTAAGAATAAAGAGTTTCACTGAATAGAAAAAAAAAAAAAAAAAACAGAACTAAATAATATTGTGTCCTTGACATTTCTAGATGAGCATACCTAACTGCCTCTGTGTTAGCTGGCTATTCCTGCAGACACCTGTCCTCCACTGTGGGACTGCTCATTGTCACCTCTTGAAAAACACTATTTCCCAGTGTCTCCTACCTCTGTTCCATCTGCTGTTCTTTCAAAAGTTGAAATTTCTTACAAATCTAAATATTACCACATAATGCTGTCTTTAAAGTCTGCAGATACCTTCACTAGGAAGGAAACACACACAAAATAAAAAATTCCATTCAGGTGTCTCTTGGCAATCCCATTAGCATACTGGGAAGCTGATCTACTGATCCATGAAAAAATACCGTCTCTTTCTTCCCTGTTGATGGAGATATATGTCACATACCATGAAAACAGGTCTCTCTCTCTGCTATACCAATTTCAAAAATGATGTCTAAACTGTGGATCCTGAAACTTTCCCATCTACTGGAGCTTGGCACTTTTGTCAGCTGCATCACAACCAGAGGCGTGAAAAAAGAAAAGGGTGACTGGGTTACAGTATATAGAAAAGAAGCACATAAAGAAGCATGACAGATGGAACAGAGAGAAAAAGTGATAGACAGACCTGAGTAAGAATGATATAAAAAGAAACCCAAATAGATTGTAATTGATTATGGGGACTTTTTTTCTTCCTTTTTATCCCTGACTTTGGGAAAATAATACAATCTTGCTTCTTGATTCTCCTCCATCTAAACAGCAGAACAAATTCCTGCAGTTTCAAAACATCTGACACTCCATATGTTTTCAATATAGACCAGAAGCACTCATATAACTCTTCTGTCAGGATTAAGTGTAATAAGAAAAAAACTATCAGACTTTCAGATGTTTAAAAGACAAAAAAAGCAATCATGGACCAGCTGCTAAATAAGCATAGGGAGTAAAAAGTACAAATGAAAAGCATTTACTGGGAAACTTTCAATATCATGACCTTCTCTTAGAAACTGACAGTTCCCCAGGACCAGAACTTTTCACAGGAAAATTCTAACATTCATTAACCTTTTGTTAAGTCTCTTGGTTCCAGTAAGGAACTTCTGCTTTACACTCAGAAACAGAAAGAATGACACCCAGAGCAGCTGTTCATTAAAGAAAAGGTAACTTCTCTGTAAAGGCCTTGGTCTAGGGTGTTCACAGGCACACTCCTTCCCAACCTCATCCAATACAGCACTGAAAAGTTTCACCACACTAAACAATGCATACTCTAGTAGGAACAGAGATGCATGCCTAAAGACATAAAACAGCCACTCAGAAAGTAGAATTCAATCTGTATCTTCTTAACCATTAATTACATATAAAAGTAAGGTTAGATTCAGCAATTCACTTGAAACTACTTTGATGCAATGTATTTCCACAGAGCAGCAGCAAGGTCCAAATTTGAGCATGAGAAGCCATACAGCCAAGTGATAGTATCTTGCTTCCGGTTACAAAGCTGGCTAGTGCAACATCTCTCACCTACCCTCAGTGGGCATTCCCCACGTTTATTTTGTCATCTGACTGCTGAATCCTTTAAAAGGCAATAACAGAAAAATTGACTACTTTTTTAAAGATCCAATTACCAGAGAAAATTCTGACATGCTAAAAAAGTAGTGAGCCCGGCCATGGGTGATATTTCTATTTCAGATTTGCCTGGGAAGCATGTAAGTAATTCCAGTTAAATAATTTATTTATACCCTTGTATCATGTTAAATGAAGTGAAAGAGTTGGTACGATCTCTACAGTAATTACTAATTCTATCATAAAACACCAGACAATCTAAAGCCCAGCAAACTTATGCCAATTAGGGCTCTATTTTTAAATAAAATACTTGTACAATGTTAAATTTCAGACCCATTAAACCAGAGCACACATGTCAACGCAACAGAAGACTATTTAGATCAAAATACAGTTTTTAAATGAGACCTGCTCTTTCAAAGCCAGTATGATATCTCTGAAGTTTAAACTGTATGATATTACTGTAGATTATATTTCACTGTACTTAAGAAAACTGAAATTAAAGGCATGTAGCATAGCAAATAAATAATTTCACTTCTCATTTCTTTCCTGTGGTGAATTCTGTTGTGATTTGATTGCATACAGAACTACACACATACATATACTACTACATATAGAGCCTCAGATATGGCAAAAGGCCTCCTTTTATGGAAGATAAGACACATGTACATGTTTATAAAACTGTACCTCTGTTCTTAAAATTCTTATAATTCAATGCATGAAGTGAGCATTTTCCGACCCAAGTAGTGAAAAAGGCACATCAATTTACATTGTAACTAGTGAGAGAAAAGAAACAGTTTAAAGAGCGTAACTGTTTATTCAGAGATCACACTTCAGTAATATTTGCCTCTGTAAACTTGGCTGGTTTTTTAAAAAAATTATGATTATTTGATTTTCAGCACAGCTCTGTTTCTCTGCTTCTATCTTCTGATACTTGTTTTAACAGCTTATAGAAAAGAAGAAGAATACTAGATGCACATAAAAATACTGGCAGGTCCTGGCTTTAACCTTTGGGAATATTTAGTTATTCCGTACAAGTTTTTAATCTCAGAATTGTCACACAAAAAAGAAAAAAGCATTGTAAAATCCACCTCAGAATCCTGAATGAAGTGACGTGCAATTGCAGAAAAGCCAGGCCATTTCGCTCTGGCATGATATCATACTAAGTCATCAGACTCTATGAAACAGTATTTGAAGAACTCCAAAGTAACTGAGCCTACATTCCTTCCAAGTCTCAAATATAATGGTGATAATAACGAAAAATCAGGTGGACATTTAGTTGCCTATTACAGTTCCTTGGCACAATTCACACTATAACATTTTTAACAGATGCATAAAAAGTCCTAAGTAAGCACTACTTAGTAACAGCTGACACATTGGTGTGTTATCAATGTTATTCTCTGACTAAATCCAAAACACAGCATTGTACCAGCTACTAGAAAAAAAATTGATGTTATTCGAGCTGAAACCAGGACATTTTTAAACAACAGGTAGTAAATGTAAGGGAGCTTAGAGGGAGGTGATCAGAGCACTCCTATATTTGTCACAGCAAATCTGTCTCCTGAGACAGTTAGTCAATATACAGCAACATGGCTTTAATCCAGATCTCCCACTGTTTATCAGAACTTTTGCTTTAAATAAAATCACAGTAGTCTCCTATTAAAAAATTTGCATGCAAAAAAGGTGTCGTCGTTTAAGCCCAGCAGGCAACCCAGAACCACGCAGCCGCTCGTGCACTCCCCACACCCCCCACCCCTTCCTTCACCCACTCCCTGAGGGATGGGGAGGAGAATCGAAAGAATGTAACTCCCACGGGTTGACATAAGAACAGTCCAGTAA
>JANHGB010031975.1:0-16043 GCA_026283785.1 Coracopsis vasa | reverse complement strand
TTGTTCCAACAGTTCCATGTCCTTTTTATGTTGAGGACACCAGAACTGCACACAATGCTCCAAGTGAGGTCTCAAAAGGCTTTGCATAATAGCAAGGGTTTGCAGGATCAAATTGGGGGACTAGTTAGGGAATAAAAATGTTGTAATGCTCTGGAATCTGGTGGTGGTCCTTCTAATGTGAGTCCATTTTTTTATTTCATCTCTGTCTCTTTCATTCTCTCTAAGTATCTGAAATGGATGTTTATATCCTTAACTTCAGGAGGCACCACTTAAATCTTCCAATGTAGAGATGACAGAAGAAGATGAAAACATCACTACTTTGTATTCATCTGGAACCATTGACATGACATGGATAGGTCAGAAAATGAAGAAGGTACTTTCATAGAACAAGTATTAATCAAAAACAGAATTTTCAAGAGTCACTAGTGGTTTGCAGTGCCAAATTATATACTGTAAAGAAATCTAGTTTCTAAAGCTTTTCTGACATTTGGACCTCTCTTTAAGGCATTGCAATCTAGACTTTTAGAAATCCTAGCTCAAGGTTATAAATGCAGCAGAGAAAGTAGGTAGCACAATAGGAGCTCTGAACAAAAAAAAGAAAAGCCAGAGAAATTGGTTCCTTTAGAAACTTGTTAAAACTTTCTTCTTCTAAATGTCAAAAAATTGCATGGAATATTATTACCAGAAACCAAGCAGCGCTCTCTTCTTCCCAAGGGCCAGAATAACAAATTCTACTGCACTGATAAATCAATACTCAACAATATGACATTAATTACAGAACCCCTGAGGTTTATTTCAGGTTAAGACTGAGGTATGTTATGTAACCAAATTTTTTATAAGTAAAAGTTCATCAAAGATTTACAGAGAGGGGATTTTGTGAGCCTGGAAACTGCTATGTTACTGCTGGCATAGATTTCTTTTTTCCCCAGAAATGTGAATTTAGAAATGCTAGGAGTTCTTTCTGATATGAGCCAGAGCTGTGTATTTTTGTGCAGCTTTTGAGGTTCAGTGATAGGACAAAGCAAAATATCATTGCTTTCCAAGTGATTCCAAGAGTGACTTTCCAAATTATGATGCAGTTTTCTAGAGTGGCTCAAGTCAGTCTGAGACATACTGCTACTGAAAGTGGTGTCTTCTCCATCACTCTCCCAGACATGTATTCCTGTTCCTGCTTTGATGCTGGTGCTCATGCTTTGGCATCTCTGCTGGGATTTTTTGACAAATCCATGTGACTGTGCATACACATGAGTACCACATGATTATTAGTATCAGGTAGGGATAGGTGATGAGAAGCAAAGGTTGAAGGCAGCAGTATGGTTCTAGGTTGTTTTAAGATGCTCATTAATGTCCTAAGAGACTTGCATGTGACTGTTAGAGGATGGAGTCCATCTAAGGTCAGAAGGATACATCCCTTTCTTTCAATCAATGGCTATAATCCTACTTAAAGCTGTAAATTTATTTTAGAAAGCAAATTCCAGAGGTGCAGACTATTTGCAAAATTTTCCCTAAGAGATGAATTGTCAAGGCTGTAGGGGCAAGAAACTTTCACTGCTTCCAGAATGAGTACCAGATGGTTTAGTTTACTTGTTTCTTTAAATATGCCACTGGAAATGCTTAGTTACAATGAAAACTCTGAGGAATACAAAACATTTAACAAATTCTGGCAGTAGGCTTTCTGCAGTTCAATGTTTATATAATCATTGCACTTGTAATTACTTCTTTCTTAAATATTTTCTTTCCTTTATGCTCTGTTGCTGTACAACCAATTTACAACGTGACCTGGTTGTACAATCTTCTTTCTCTTGAGCACTTCAAAGAATCATCCTATTGAATTAGGATTATGTCTGTTTCAGTTATTAAGCCTTTGGAGTTTTGTTTTCTGTACAGATAATGTTCCTTTAGATTATTTGCATATTTTTTTTCTCTTGTCTATTTTTGTCTTTCAACAATATATTTGATGTATGTCAGGTTATGAAAGAAGAGACTCAGAGGTTTGGTAACCAGAAGAAAGAGCTGGAAATGGAAGTAGAAAAGCTGCGTGAAACTGTGAGTTTCTCACAAGGGTAATGGCTCAGCTTTCCAGTTTCCTTTACAAGTATCCTTCCTTTATGGCCTCTATTCATATTCAAATTACTTTTTATTCCTTATACCTCTTTTTTAAAAAAACAGATTCAGAAAATGATGCTTGAAAATGAACAGGTCCCAGACATGGAGAAACTAGAGCCACAGGAGTTCAACCTGGATATAGAAGAACAGGAAAAAGCTCAAGCAGAGGCTGAACAAAAAGTGATTACGGTATGTTAGAATGGGGGAAGAACATCTTAAAACTAGCAGTGAAAAGGAGAAGGAATGATTGAAGAGCACAGGAAGATCTCAAAGTTGCTGTTTGCTGCTGAGGAGGAAAAGTTAAAAGTATTTGTAGCAGGTGAAGCTGCTAATGCATTGCCAATTGGAATAGGATCTATGCCAGAAACTGTAAATCTGACACTGGCCTTGGGCACATCGCTTAAGCTCTAGAATGCTTTTCTGCACATATAAAATGACGCCCTTCAGTAGTATGGAATATAGTTTTTTGAGAAGATAGCTGCAATAGTCTAAGATGATGAAATACTGGTAATTCATTTAATCTGTTAGGATTCATTCAATAACTCAATACAAATTGCCCATCTCTTGTTATTTTGTACCACATCATTCTATTTTCTGTATCTTGAAAGACAAGGAAGGAAATTGAGATGGAGAATTTAGCCAATCGCTATGTGCAGGATGTCATCAAACGTGAGTGCTGGGATGCTATGTATGTAAAAGGACGTGCAGTTAAGGTAACCTCTGCTTTCTAATTCGTTTTCTGCAGTAGTTTCTTGATTCTTTAAGGTATAAAGACAAAATAAACAGAAGTATAATCCATTTCTGATTTACTGGCATGGGAAAAAACTTACTTCTCAGGGCTCATGCAAATCTTTTATTCAGTTCATTTTGTCTGAGCCTGGCTTGTTTTACCTTCTAAGGTGGATAAGAGTGCTGATAAGCAAATAAGCAACTTTTGAATTCCTTTGTGTCAGAGAATATCTTTATGCAGTGTTGCTAAAAGGAGAAGTAATGTTATTTTTCTGTGTGCAGTCAGTATGACTTCTGCTACACAGAACATAAAGGCAAAATTTAACCCTGATTTTGCCTATCTTAAACAGAGAGAGATTGGTCAAACTGATGATACTGGTTTATCTCAAGAGTGGTGAAAGACCAAGTCACTTAAAAAACCCAAACTCTTTCTAGTTGAATTCTGTGGATAAAGATTTTAAGAAGTCTTTATAACAGTTCAGTATTCAGGTATTGAAAAATGAATTGATAGATGCTATCTGGAGAACTTTTTACCCTGGGATTTTTGGTTTGGGGTTTTCTTTGTTTAGTTGGTTTTTGGTTTGTTTGGTTTTAATTTGAACAGAGCTTCCATACAGCTCATGAAGTGAAGAATTATCCATTGAGGAAACGTAGTAAAGAAGAGTTGGAAACATTGGAGAAAGTTCTCAAGTTAAAGAAGGTTGAAACAGCTGATGTTACGGTACAATCTCTTTGAAGTATTGCATAAAGGCATATTCAGGGTGTTCTGAGTTGGCATCTTTCCCCTTTTTCACATAGTTACATTTCTACTGTCCATTTTCTTGCTGTAGAGATTATGAAAAAAAACCCAAAACAAATTAAAAAGATAAAATAAGATTAATCATAGAATCCCAGGTTGGAAAGGACCTCAAGGATCATCTGGTCAAATTTTTCTTGGCAAACACAGTCTGGACAAGATGGCCCAGCACCCTCTCCAGCTGAATCTCAAAAGTATTCAATATTGGGAAATTCACCATTTCCCTGAGGAGGTTATTCCAAAGGCTGATTCCTCTTATTGTGAAAAATTTTCCTCTAGCATCCAACCGGAATCTCCCCAGCAGTAACTTGTGCCCATTATCTCTTGTCTCTCCCATGTGACTCCTGTAAAAAAGGGAGTCTCTGTCTTCTTTGTAGCCACCCTTTAAATACTAGACCATGCTGATGTGGTCTCCCCTGAGCCTTCTTTTCTCTAGGCTGAACAAACCCCGGTCTCTCAGCCTTTCCTCATTCAGCAGGCTTCCCAGTCCTTTGATCATCTTTGTGGTCCTTCTCTGACCCCTCTCCAGCCTGTCCACATAATTTTTATATAGCAGGGACCAAAACTGAATGCAGTATTCCAGGGCTGGCTTAACAAGAGCTGAGCAGAGTGGGACAGTAACTTCTCTATCTCTGCTGGTGATACCCTTGTTAATGTAACCCAGCATCCTGCTGTCTTTCTTTGCTGCAGCAGCACACTGTTCACTCATCTTGATCTTGTTGTCCACCAGGACCCCCAGGTCCTTTTCCACAGAGCTGCTCCCCAGCCAGGTAGATCCCAGCTTGTGCTGCACTCATGGATTGTGTTTTCTGAGGTGCAAGACATTACACTTGTCCTTGTTTTTGCTAGCCCACTCTTCCAGCCTGTCCAGGACTGCTCTCCCTTCCAAAGTGTCCACTTTCAGTTTAATATCATCTGCAAACTTGGCCAGGGCACACTTGACCCCATCTTTCAGATCGCTTATGAAGATATTAAACAGTGTTGGGTCCAATAGCGATTCCCAGGGATCCCCACAGGTCACCGGTTTGAAAAGTACGAAAAGCTATTTTAAGTATGATCACCAATTTCACCTTACATAGAAAAGTGTATTAATTTTTTAAATCTGAATGTAAGCTACTCTTCAGATGCTACTTAGCATGACTGTAAGTTTGGCTTGAGGGATTTTTGGACTTGTGCCCAACATATTAGCATTTTCTATTTACAATGTGTGTGTGAGTGATGGCATGTCTAAAGGTTGTTGCTGTTTCATTGATCTGAATTGTATTGATCAAACATCAAGAAAGCAGTCTGTATTGCAATCTTTACATCATGATAAGAGACATTACAGAATTCTTAATAGCTTCTAGATTACAATTGAGCCCACTGGTGTGTAGTAATGAATTGAAAGCAGATGTTTCTGGAGAAAAAGCAGAGCCGCTGAAGGACAACACATTTGTTTAAAAAGCTTAAATTTCCTTTGGATAATGTAAATTACCCTGATATTGCGATTCAGTTCTTCAATAACACTCTTATTAATGAGAATGGCATCACTGTATTCTGGGATATCTGTGTCTTGCAGTTCCACCTGTCCTTGCTTTAGCAAAAACTGTATAGTCAAATTCAATTGAAGTTTCATCTTCTCCTCTTGCAGCCTAAAGTGGCAGAAAATAAAAACAATGCTTAGTGTTTTCAACAGGTATATATAAATCCTCCCATGATTCTCAAAATGTTTATATTTATTGCTTGTAAGTGGTATGTTCATCTAGGGGTTACTCTTTGACAGCCTGGTTTCTATTTTCTCCCAAAGTGACTACAGAATTTGCATCCTATTTCTACACATGAAGTTTTTAACCGCTGGATTCAGTTTAACATACTCTAGCAGATATTGTGAGAGAAAGTGTTGTTACTGAACAGAAACCTTAACAATTGAAAAGGAAATGGAGGAGACTCCCAGCCAGCACCCATTTTCTTGTATAATTTATCCCGGGGTTTGCTCCTGAATGGCAATGAATCTGAAAATTATGTCATAGAAACGCTGCAGATCTAAGCAGGTCAGTGAAATTGGGTGTCATGTGGCACATTGCAATTGGGAGTGATCACTGTACCTTAGGCCTACATGAGTGAAATTTAACTGAGCTAGCTAGCACATATATGGCCTTGAAAGCTTTGGGGATTCACTTTCTGATGTAGTGTTTGGGCAGTCAGTTTTCATTGAAGACCATGGTGCCATTCTTACTGATGTTGTTACTTAAGAAGGTAGATTAAGAGTGGTGTGGTCTGCTCGCATGTGCTGTAATTACACCTCATTTCAGAAATATTATAGGTCTCAGATGGTCCTAGATAAAAGAGTGTTAGAGGACACGGCTGTGTAATTCTGTAGCTTTTGGTTCTGGTTTGGTGGAGTATTAAGTTGTAGCTGAACATAGGAAAAGAAACAAAATTACCAAGTGAGTTCTTGGAAAATGTCTTCTATGTCTGAATCAATTATGTCACCGTCATCTACTCTTCTCTGGAGAAAGGCCTGCATCTCTGCCAGTGTCTCGGACTTCCCTTTCACCTAAGCAAGCAACACCATGACATCCTGAACTTTTTCAACTTGTATGTCAGGGCAAGCCTCTTCAAGAACAGAGAAGACAAGTTCTTAAGAAGACATATGTATGTATAAATATGCAGCCTGCTATTCTGAGAATCCCAGTAGAGCACATGAGATACAGAGGTTACAATCCTTACACTCTGCTCAGAAAAGTATTTATTCATTTATGCGTAGTTTATTCATATGAAGGGAAGTAATATTTCTTTTTCTCTTAGTGAAATTCCATTATATCTCTATCTCTGGATATTTCAGATTTACACCTTTATGCTTTTAAATTAGAACTTTCCAGCTACACAGAATTGGGAATGCATTGGTGCAAATGCAGTTAAGCTAATGGGAGAGAATTACTCTAATAGATCATAGAAGTCAAATACCTTAACAGTATTTTGGTATAGATGGAGAAAAGAAAAATGATCCTTTTTTAAAAAATGAAACCATATCAGGATCACAATCATTTCTGATCAAGTCTGTCCACATTAATATGCTGATTTTTCCTCTGATGGAGAGCTAAAACTTCTGTGTCCAGAAGGAACTTTCATACTCAAATGTAGCTTAGGTATCCTGCAGTGTTATTTCACTACCACTTGAGCTCCAAAAAAGTTCAAGACCTGGAAATACCAAGTAGAGTACTGGCAAAATAAAGAATTTTACATACCAGCTCCTCACTCTCCATTTTATTTCGTCTAGCTAGACAAAAACTTTCCCATATAGACAGATCTAAGCCGTCAGGCATGTTCTCAGGACTATCCAGTTCATCCATGGCTTTCATTAAAAGGGTAAATGCATCTTTGTTATCTTCAGCTGAGCTCAAACACTTCCCATAGGGGTTAGCTGTGTCAAGGACAGTTTCTTTTACCGGACTCCTAGTGCACACACGCAGTACATACAGATTTTACTTTTAATTTTCTCTTGTGTAAAAAAAGCTCACAAACAACTAAGAACATTTCATAGTCCCAATCTCTTGCAAAGAGCAAATAGGTAATACTACATCTTACACAAAGTAAGAATATATGTTTTTGAGACCTGATGATTACTTAGATTGCATTTAAAATAGATTAGATTGTGTGAGGAGAATAAGGCAATGCAAAATAGCAGCTGTTAGTACGATAGGAAATCAACGATTGTTAGCTAGCCAATAAAAAGCAGGCAGTCTGATTATCAAAATAATTGAGACTATTGAAATAAATACCATTCTCATTCTTGACTCACAAAAAGTACTAGTATTTAAACAGATGGAATGAAGGGGGATCTTACTTTGGTCGCTTCCTGTAAAGTTGGAAAAGTTCCTCAAGGAACTCGTCAGGTATGTCAGCAAACTCCCTTACAAAACTACATTCCACATTCTAGGAGGGAAACAGAAAGCTTTCTTGTTACTATAATGTTATTTTTAAAAAGAGCATCTACCTGCCCATATCTTAGAAATAACTCCATGTACTCCCAAGCATCACAGGAATCTGGACTATTTCATAAATTCTTCTGTGCACATATTCTCCTTTACAGCTTAATTTGAGTGATCAGCACATTGACGAGAACTCATCCCATGCTTACAGTGAAATATGTTCTCGGTATCAAGACACAGCATTAACTTTTTAACTTCTGAACCTCATTATGTTTGTTGAGTCTCACCCTCTCTTGAACTACAGCATTTTCATAGATGTCTATGTAAGCCTCCATTTTATCTTTTGTCCTCTGGATTGTTTTTGCAATCTTGACCTGTAGCAAAAGCAAAAGATTTCAGGAATGAAACTCAGCCAGCAGAAGCACTGAATGGCCATTCATATACACTGATGAAGCTGACACTTTCTTATTTCTAGACAAAACCTTTTGAGCTATTTTTACAATAAATTTAATGCCTTCTTCAGAGGATTACTTGTAGATACTGCTAAAAAATGAGCAGGTGAAAAATTAAACTAGTCCACTGCTTAAGAAAGTAAGAATTTTGTGGAGGAAATATCTTATGCAAATGCTTATAAATCTTCTTTTTAAACTTCAGAATGCGTTTTGCTACTTGTTTACACTTGCATAGAGATTTCCTTTTCCTTTCATGTCATCACAGGTAAGACCAGTCAAAAATTCCCAGTAAAGCATTCTTCATTTTACAGTGCAGTTTTCCTGTTGTCATGACATAGTTCTGCTACATGTCAAGATACTAAGCTCATCTGTTTCATTGAGGCTGTTCAATGCTTATATTTTGCTGGGGAGACCGTTTTGATGTATTTGACAGTTTGCATTGACCAGAAGTTATACCAATGGGAACATTTAAAAAATGAAGGGAAACAAAAAAGATGTATTTTGAAAAATGGATGCTAGTATACACTTGGCCTCAGATAATTTTAAAAGTAGTTCAGCCTATACTTTGGAACCTCTCCCTGTAACTCACATACAAGTGGCTCCTTGAAGCTCCAAATACAGAGGTCTGCACAGGTCGAGTAGATCTGACATGGGGAGGCATTAGTATATGTGTGTGTGTGTGTATGTATTTTAGTATAGTCCACAGAAATGTGGACTCAGGAACAGGTCCAAGAAGACAAATGGGCAAATGGGCTATATTGTCCCAAGCACCAGAACCAACCTTCAGACTACCACCACTTAGATCACCTGAGTCACACAAGTATTGGCAGGACACCGGAATCGGAACTGGCACTCAAAGTTATTACTGTGGGCAGTAAGCACTCGTACTGAAATCTAGATCTACTACTTGTATTCTCCAGTCTTTTTTTATGTACGGTTTTACAGAGATGGGTAAACTCTTCAGAAGGTTAAACTGGTCAATAAGGCTATAAACACTTTGTACTCCATTGTATGTTCTGCTTCCATGGTCAGATACTCATACACAACCTCTCTCTATGCTTTGAATTGGCAAACAAGTCAGTGTGGCCCTGGTCTACATTGGACACTAAGTGGAAAATGTGATGGCATTACACATTCTTTTGTGTACCTTCCTGTCATAAAAGCATCACAATTGGTGTTTTCATTTTGATATTGTATACTAAAAAATATTATATATAGCAAAGAAATAGCAGCATGCCCTTCTGAATGTGTGGAGCTTTACCAAAGAACTCTAGATGAACCAAGATGAGTATCTGTTCAAAACCATATGTATTTATAATGGATGTCACCTGCACCAGTTGAAAAAAAAAAATAAAGTGACCCTGTAAATTGTCAGAAAATCATTTATAGCAAAATTTTGATTTGGAAAAAGCAGTCTTCACAAGAAAGTACATTTTAAATATTACTCTTTTCCTAAGAACAGCATTTCAAATGACAACTTACTTTTTCTTTCTCCTTTTTCATAAGGAAATTATGAAGTCCGGTTTCTCTGGTGCCCAACTCTTCATCCAACATTAGAGCATAAACAAGATTGACTATTTTGAGTTCTTCCTGTGAAATGATTGTAATAAAAAATAAATTAACATTCCTGCTGCACAGAGGCATAGATGAAAAATGAATGTTCTCTGCAATACCTGATAGATGACCATCTCTAATTTCACTTTCTTTTCAGAGAGTTTGCGCACTGTCTCATCAAAATTCCGTGTTATTTCTTTTATAGAAGCTTCAAGCTTCTCCAGTTCATCTTTCAGTGACTGGGAAAGGAAGGAGAAAAGCAGCAATATTACATCTGAAGGAACAAATAAGCTCTGATATAGTATATCAGATGCTGGAGAACACACAATTTGGAACTCTATTCTTCAGCCAAAGGGTTCCAAAAATTACTTATTTGGAAAGAGAGTGCTGCCAGGCTACCAAGTTATGTTGTTCAAATACCACTTTGAAGGACAAATATAACTATTATTTTTGTATGGAATCAGCAAATCTGGGCATGGAACCTGAAAAAAACCCTCATTTTCGGACTACTAGTACATTTGTGAAGGAAAGTTCCCTTTTGTCAAATATCACAAGTTTTGGCACATATTAATTGGTGTAAGTTGAGATTGACTTATGTTACTGTCTAAGCTAGGAGTTATTTAATATGCCACATGATCTTTGTTTTTCATTTATTCTTTGTTCATTTATTTATTAGTATTCATTTTTCGAAGTAGCTCCTGAGGAAGATCAGACGCTTTGGTCATGAGCACTGGGAACAAACCCACAACTTTTCTCCTTTTAATTTACCATTCTGTAATTTTCTTTTTCTTCGTTCAGGTCCTTGACTTTTTTCTCATAGTCTCTAAATTTTTTCCTTTCTTCCTCAGTCCAAACATGCTCAGGTTTGGACATAAAAGCAGGTGGAGGAATATCCTGGAAACATCAAAGACAAAATGCTTCAAAAGCAATATAAGGTCTCCATCAGCATACTAACAAACTCTACCACATGTCAAATTTAATGAAAGACATGTCTTAGTGGCAAGTAAGGTAGAAGCCTTAATTCTAAATAACATATATATCACTGTAACGGTAATAGTAGATTATATTCCTTCAGTATTCCACTGTGATAGGGACGGGTGTTGATGGGTAAATCATATGCAGGCATTAGAATCTTGTGGTCTCTTCTGAGTCCAATGTATGGTCTCTTATGGAGTCTATCTAGGCATAATGCAATTCTACAATT
Organism: Coracopsis vasa; assembly: GCA_026283785.1. Taxonomy (NCBI): domain Eukaryota; kingdom Metazoa; phylum Chordata; class Aves; order Psittaciformes; family Psittacidae; genus Coracopsis; species Coracopsis vasa. The sequence continues at coordinate 5,291 of JANHGB010031975.1, read as the reverse complement.
CTCTGACCTTCTTTCATCACTTAGGTTGTAAATATTTGCTAGTTGTATTTCACATTTCTTTAAAAGCCCACAAGCTACCCAAATGATACAGCAGAAACATAGCTCACCATTTTCAAGATGTCTTCCTTTTTGATTTCTAGCACTCCACCCATCATGTCATCAAGAGCACGCAGTCTGTCATTGTCCTGGGAAAAACCACAAAAAGTATTTTAGGGTAAAAAAGGAAGTAGAGTAATTGGAAGTTTTGGGAATGATAATAGGGTAGTTCACCTCTACAACACCCATACAATTATTCTGCATGTCACCGGTAGTTTAATGCTCTTCAGTGGTACATGTGAAATATGCTAAAAGTCTCACAGCATTTTCTGGTGGTCAGATGTTCATATACCAAATAACTTACTGCAACTGCCATTCTGGCAGGTTTGGAAAGAATACAAAGGCATAGACTACTCCTGGGAAGATGGCAGGCTAGGATGAAGGAAGTTGTAGTGCCACTGTCTTATTGTGCATCTTTTCTGGAGGCCACAACCATCTTAGGTTTTTCACAGATGTATTTTAAAGCCAGAGGAAAGCACTATGATCTTCTAGTCTGATCCCTGAAGAACAGAGGTTGCTCAGCCAGCAAACACCTACCAAGAACAAAGCTCTTGACTGAGCAATAGCATGCATTTAGAAATGTGTCTAGTTCACAGTCACTTGATATGGTATTTTTAATTGCCACTAAGCACATTAAAAATTGCGAGCCTAACACTAAATCATTTCTTCCCCCAGATGGTCTATGTAGTGAAGGATTATGTGATTGTAAATGATAATAAGAGGAAAAAGGAACACATCATCATTACCTACCATTTGAAATTTATTTTTCCATACTACCTTACTGGAATATTCCAGTGCAGCATTAACAAAATTAGCTTAACCAGAGACAAACAGCTATTCAGTAACAGGATACTACTTAAAGTACCGTAGCAGCAAGTAGTCTTTCCATTTCAAGCCTAGCCAGCATTTCTGCTTTCTCTTTCTCTTCTTGAGTCAAGTATTTTTCAGCTTTAATCTGAAGGAAGAAAATGACATTTATATCAAGGTTCTTTTCTCCAGATATGATCACATGTGGACTAAGAACACTTGTAAAGGTGGGCATCCTGGCTTCAGCTTTCTTCTTCCTAGTAGCTGTGGTTTGGATTTGCGGTGAGAATAATGTTCATAACACACCAATGTTTAGTTGTTGCTGAGCAGTGCTTACACAGGACTTTCAGTTTCTCATGCTGCCTGCAAGTGAGGAGGCTGGGCAGGCACAAGAAGCTGGGAGGGGACACAGCCAGGATAGCTGAACCAAACTGGCCAAAGGGATATTCCATACATATGATGTCATGCTCAGCATATAAACTAGGGAAAAAGTTGGCCAAAGCTCGGGAGCAGGCTGGGCGTTGTTTGGTTGGTGGTGAGCAATTGTTTTTCATTTGCATCACTTTTTTTCTGGGGTTTTATTCCTCTATTTTCCTTTTCATTATAATTTAGTGTTATTGCTGTTGTTATTATTATTACTATTATTATAATTTATTTTATTTCAATTATTAAACTGTTCTTATCTCAGCCTATAAGTTTTCTCATTTTTACTCTTCCCCATCCCACCAGGGAGTGAACAAGCAGCTGTGTGGTGCTTAGTTGCCAGTTGGAATTGAACCACTACAATGGTGTCATACTAATCCTTAATGCTTTTTGTTTCTCTGCTGTATGGCGATATTCCTCAAGAAGAAAATTGTTCTTTTAAACAGCTCCAAAAGCTACATTTAAAAATGCGAAAATACAAACTACCCTTATTTTTGTTGAAATGAATTGTGTTTTGTGCATACCTTTTCTGACAGTGGAATATCACGGACTGATGGGAGAGCATAGAGAAGTGAGGAATGTCTGATCAAAAGAGCAGTGAGATCAGCAAAATATATTGTTTAAGAAATATGGTGTTTCTTTATAAATTATCAATTTAATTTCGAAGTACAATAGTAAGTATCTTTTAGTACCTAAATACTTAGTTTGAAACTACTTAGTTTCAAAATGGTGCTCAGAGAAAACAGAGAAACCCTTATCTATGGAAGTAATCGCTGTGAGCCTGGTTTGAATCTTATTGTTCAGAACAGATGGAATTTCTACCTAACCTATGGGCAATTAAAACCTTTTAATAGCAATAAAGTAAGATTGTATACATTTATTCATTTCAGATTGACTTATGAAGAGATTTCTCCCTAAAAGGGAAAGGGAAGCAAAAGACTCAAAAAGATGATTTTAAGTACACAGGCACCTCTGTACTGACACGATGTCTGGAAATGAAAAGAGTTACAGAACTGTATTTGAGTGGGTGAAAGAGAAGGATTGATTTTTTCAGACACCTCTGAATCCTGAACAGTGAGTGCTCGCTCTGGCATCTCATCATCTGTAAAAGCTGGCTCCCACACTTCCACTTGGAGTTCAAGTTGTGCCAAGATTTCATAGATCCTCAGGTTTCTTTCTTTCACTCGTGCTATGTCCTGCTCCTTTTGTCGTGTAACTTTGTCAAATTCCTTATTAAAAGCAGTTTTCAAGTTGTAAATGATGTCCTGAAATACCAAAAAAGGAAACAGCAATGCTGCTCAGGTCACACCCATCCATGATTACACATAATCCCTCAAGCCATCAGAATCATAAATGTGTATTTGTATGTGTGACAGGGGGATAAACTGGTAAAGCACTTTGGTGAAAATCCTAAGGGCCAAGTTCTGTTTCCCCTAGAAAATTTTATTCCTTTTTTTCTATGTATTTACCATTTGACAAGGATTCTGAATGAAACATACTGCAGCCAAAACTAGATAAAAAAATTCAGCTGTCTTATATTTACTGTTTTTTGCACTCATCAGATGGAAGAAGGGGCTTCAAAGGAAAAAACGTGACCTATAAATGTATAGATTGTCAATCACAGGTGCAGGGAGGCAGAGTTAAGAACACACTTATCTGATTTGTAAGTGATGCAACCTGCAGTTTCAATATGCATTCATGTGCTTTTCTGTCTGACATATGTAAGTAAAATGTGCCCATTAAGTAAACAAACATTGGAAGCTAATAATTAAAAACACCTGAGACCTTAAAATGTTTTTAACAAGTATATATTCTTAGTGGATAAATTCTTCCTTTAGTTAATTAATCTCAACACAGCAAAGTAGAATATTAAGAGAGCAAACCATGTGTCTCTCCTACTGTGTCAATTTACTAAGATGAAATATGAAAAGGATTTTTAGTTCTATTTAAACTTCATGTTTTGAGATGCTTCACTGCTTGCAATTTGCATTATAATAAATATTTCTGTCGATGTTGAACACATTTCATTTATCTCCAATATAATAACGTTAGGATGCAATAAGGCAGGCTGGCAGATAAGGTAAAATGTTGCTGGGAGAAAAAAGGTTGTGCTCAGTGTCTATTCAGCCACATAGCTATCAGCAAGCTTGCTGTGTTGGCCAGGAACACTGAAGAGCTATTTACACTTGGATACATAATATACGTCTTTAAAGCCATACAGTAGAAAGAACTTGTTACATCCAAGCTTACATCTAAAAGTGCTCCTTGTGTTTCTTCCGCATTTACTTTAAACACTAGCTTACCTACTAGATTTTATGTATTAAAATGCATAACCATTGAGCTCTGCTACCATTTACAGCCTTAAAGAGCTCTGAGGAGGCAATGCTTTATAATAGTTTAACCACTTATACCCTTGTAGATCATCTTTGTAAGAAGCCTATTCTGTAGCATGTTTACTACTTAATAAACTGTCTGGGATAAGAGAAGTAAGAGAGTCTGCTAGTAATGAATAATAAATAACAGGAACATTAAAGACCCCAAATAAAGGGATGGTAAGACTGGAGAGAAAGGAAATGGTGTGAGGATCCAGCTGATCTTTCATTCAGTAGCAAATAATAGGGAAGCGGTCATGTTTTCACAGGGCATGCTGAGATGCACAAGCTAGCTTTGGCTATACAAACTCTTCAAGCACAGTGGGCAAATACAGATACCCTCAAATTGGATAACCAATTCCATTAAAATGTTTTTCTTCCAGACCTGAGCTGGCAAATCCACATGGTGCTCTACTGCACCATGTGCATTTATCAGCTTTCATCTCAGTAACTCAGAGACCTCCATTGTATAGCCGTCAGTATGTCCAAAATCTAACAGTGGCTGTGACTGCTATGAGAACCAATAGGTAAGACAGTGTCACTGCAGTAATACAAATTTAAGAAGACATCACCTTCAATAATACTATCTGGTTGACTTTCTGCTCCCTGGTGTGCAAGTCCCATTGGCTGTATAGGATAGATGTATCTCCACCGTACTGAGAGCTCAGACTTCCAATCAGGCAGCAAGATGCACTATCATCAGCCATTACTTCTGCCTTCTCTCCTTCTTCCTTAGATAATATAAGGTAGATAATACTCAGTCTCAGTACTTTTCTTCTGAACATAAATATCACAAAGATGGTAACTGTTAATTTTGTACATGATCCAGTGGCAAATGTATGGAAAAAAAATATCTAGAGGTTATATTCTGGTGACATGGTCTAGTGCAAGGTGTCCCTGCCCATGGCAGGAGGGTTGGAACTAGGTGATCTTAAGGTCCTTTCCAACCCTAACTATTCTATCATTCTATGATTCTATGATTCTGCAATTAAGCTCAGAGATCAAAATAATACAAGTTGAAAGGTTCGTATCTAGAATATTTGGTCCACTTGTATGTTCTCCAGTAAAAGGAAGACATAGGCATAGTGGAGCAAGTCCAGTGACAGGCCACTAATGCAATTAAGGCTTTGAAGCATCTAATGTGTGAAGACAGGTTGAGAGAGCTGGAATTATTTAATCTCAAGACAGAGATTAAGGCTTGGGGGAATCTTGATAATGCATATAAAAAACTAATGGTGGGGAGTAAGGACAACAGAGCCAGGCTCTTCTCAGTGATGCTCCGTGACAGACTGAGAGAAAATTGGCATACATAGAAATATAGGACATCCAACTTAAACATAATAAAATACTTTTCCCGTGAGTGTTTTTGAAAGTGCAGCACAGGCTGGGATTTACTTTGCTGAGGAGATCAACATGGGTATCACCAGTGGAGATAGAGAAGTTACTGTCCCACTCTGCTCAGCTCTTGTCAAGCCACCTCTGAAATACTGCATTCAGTTTTGGTCCCTGCTACATAAAAATGAGGGTCCAGAGAAGTGCCACAAAGATGATCAAAGGACTGGGAAGCCTGCTGAATGAGGAAAGGCTGAGAGA